>CAIGRQ010271955.1:0-12838 GCA_903798375.1 Fraxinus sp. D2006-0159 | reverse complement strand
TACTCTGCAATTTCACCGGCTGCCGAAGATTGGGATGACGCCGGAGGTGCGGATAGTGCCGGACTTCAGTTGCGGCCGGAGGTTTGTGATTTAGGAATGAGGGTTTTGGTTTTGCCTTGGATTTGGGGGAAATGGGGGAGAGAGACAACGGGTAAATGGGGAGAGAGAATATTGGGTTTTACACCTTTTAATTTTTTATTTTTTTTATGTTTGCCACCTCACTTTGTAAACAGGCTTTGTCAACCGACTTTGTACAAGTAGCGCGGTCGAATTTTTTAACACCCCGCTGGATCTGAGGGGGAAAAGGAAGAAATTTTGAAGTCAAATGTTGTCTCCCAATACACGAGTTAATGATTCATATTAAAATAATGAAGCCCAGTATGAAAGCAATTTCTTTTATATTATAGAATCAAGATCCAAGTCCCTTCACCATTCTATAAATGACTTCACCACCGACCACTGTCTTTATCAAGAATGATGCAAGCATTCTGATTGTTGTTATGCAGCAGTAATTTTGGGGTGTGGGGCTGTGGAATGGGGTTGGGTTTCAGCACAAATTAGTGTAAAGGGCACCTTCATATGCTGCTAAAGATTTAAGATTCAAAAATGGCGAATTGGGAGCTGAAGCATTGTTGCAATAGAGAGCAAGTGGTCTTCCTCACCACCTTGTCTGTCTGTGCTGTTGTCATCCTCGCTGTAACTCTCTCCCTCTCTCAACCACACAAAATCATATGCACACAAGATCCTGTTATGCTTGGCTTGGGGTTCCAATTTTGAATGTACTGCAATTGTCTTAAAAGCTCAAGAGAGGCTATACGGTTATTTTCTTAAAATTTAGTTTGCCACAAGACCTTTACGTGTAGAGTGGATTTGATTTTCATAAAAGGCCTAAAACGTGGATGATTTTCGACTTTTGTTGGCTTGGTTAGCATATTGAACAATCTTATTTAAAAGCTCAAGCCATTAAAAATGAGACATATTTATTTACTTCAAATTTAGTATGTGACTATTCTTTCATGAACTCATTATTAATACTTTACATTGGTACTTCCACATGTGCCTGACTGTTGATTTCATAAATTTGATTTAAGTTCGAAGGGGAATAATCAGGGGCAGTGACTTCGCTAGGTCATCTTCGGTATTGGATGATTTATTTCAGTTTGTTTGACTGAACTTCACTAATTGATTTAAGCTTCATCAGCCATTTCCTTGCTCCCAGACGAGGATGAGCTCGCGTCTTCAGACATTGGATAAAGCAAAGCTTGCTTTCGTAAAGCACTTGAATTTGGTATTTGAATTAGGCGAATACCAACTTGTTCAATTTTTATCTAAAAAATGACCAACTTGGTTATTTTCTAGCCAAACATGAACTAGGGGTGCATTTGATTGCCAATATTTTCCATAAAAAATATTTTTTTCTAACCCAATTTCCTATTTTTGTGCTGTTTGATTTATATTTTTCTACTATTTGTCATGTGACCATATTTTCCTCGAAAATAAGGAAAATATTTCTTTAGATGGAGTAAGATTTTCCAGGCAATCCATACTCTCTCTCTCTCATCTACATGCCAATAAAAAATGGACAAGTATAACATTTTCTAGATTGAAAATTAAACGAATCGAACACTTTTCCATCCAAATTCCGTGCTTGCAATCAAACACATCCTAATTGATTGTAGAGTTTGTGACCTTTTTTAACAGTAAATGCCAACCGTGTTATTTCTTTGTAGTTATGGAGGACTGTGCTGCTGATGCCGTTCAAGCTTGTGACTGTATTTATTCACGAAGTTAGTCATGCTATCGCTTGCAAACTTACTTGTGGCCACGTAAGCTGTTCTTTATATTTAGGTGCAAAAATGTAAGAGGTTGAATATCATTTTACCCCTGTGGATCATGTAGGTGGTCTGCACCCATCTTGTAGAAATTGCTTAAATTCCTTTGGTATGTTTAATATATTAGAAGGTATTGAAAAGAAAACAAATTAAAATTAAAATCTTATTTGTCCAATACTGTGCGCATGAAACATGCTCTTTTTTTTTTTTTTGTTTACGAAATCATGCCATTTAGCTCTTCGTATTGTACTTTGAATGACACTTACTTCCTCTTCATTTTTGTTTTCTTTTTGCATTTTCTTGCTTAAAAATGATTCAATTTTCTAAATTATGATTTGACCTAGTTTCTATCCAAAAGAAAAACAAAGGAGACAACGTTAAGATGAATGATAATTTGGAAAATAATAGGGAGGTAACACGGATAGAAGAGGTTAGGACTTAGGATAGTGACAATAGCACGGTCAAGGAAGAATTCATACTTCCAATGGTATGGGGAGACCTAGTAAAGGAGTTGTAGCTTTAAGTTTAAGTAGTTTTTGTAGGCATATTTGTCAGCCAACACCAAAATTTTGTTAACCTATGGTTGAGGGATAATGATGACTTGATGAATTTTTCAAAATACGATTTTAAATCATGTGTTTCTAAAGAACAGGAGCAATCAATCACTTTTGCATACTATGAAAGTTTAATATACCATTTATCCAAATTAAGAGTATCATAGTGATAATCAGAAAAATAAATATATTTTTTTTTTATGGGTTGAAACTTCCCCTTAGGATGTAATTGAGTTTAAAGCTCATCAGCATTTTTGGCTCGACTTTGAGTGAGCTTTTCCTAGAGAATGCCAGTTTGTTGCTGGTTTTTAGAAGGGCAGAATTCCTCCTTAGTCCATTGTTGTATACTGTTTGTTGCTACTGCATAATCTGTAAGTTGGTTTCTCGTTGCCAACTAGGCATAAAAAGGCTGATGCCATGAGTAAAAGTGTTGTTAATGTTAAAATTTGAAGGGAAATCTTTATTTGTAGGTCCACGAGGACTGAACTCTCTAAATTCTGTGTGAGATACTCTTCACTTTCTTTTCTTGTTACTTATTGCCGGTGTTTGAAAAATTGCCCAAGCCTTGAAGAATTGAAAATTGGAGAAGAGAACAAGTGAAGTCAGACTTACCCTAGCCTGTCACAGCAAAATGCAATAAGCCCCTTGCCAAGTAAAGTTGTACTTATTCCTCATTGGATGAATGGTTGTATGGGACCCAAAAGACACAACTTCACTTTACCATTTCTTTTATATATTTCTTCTTGTTGTCTTCTATTATCTTATTATATTTTGTAAACGTCAATGAAAGAAAAATTCTTAAATTGTTGGTAAGTTATTTCATTTATTTTAGTCTTCTAGTACCCGTAGTAGATTATTAGCAGTCTTTTTATGTGATATGCTATTATTAAATTTGTATATTTGCAATTTTTTGAATTACTTTATAGGTCAATATCGAGGCTTACCACATAGGCAATACAATTCAATACTCGATTTAGCCTTTTGAAACTCTGGTTACTGCCATTATTGTTTCACACTTCCAACATAAAATTTGTTATTAGGACTTAATAACATTAAATTCTTATAAGATTCTTTAAGGTTTTATATATTCAACTCCACACTTCTCGAGAACCAATTTGAGACCAAAAACAACAGAAGTATTGATAGTAATATTACCAAATAGTTCAGAGAGAGCCCAATTTCCATCATTCTTTTTGTTTATTGGTGTGCAGGTTGAGAGCATACAAGTTCATGCAGATGAAGGTGGCGCCACGCAAACACGTGGTGGTGTATATTGGTTCATCTTGCCTGCTGGATGTAGTTCTCTTTACCTTTTCGAGACATTTTGTTTGATAGTTAGAATTTTGGACTATATATTGGGTACCTTGAGTGTATGTTTGTTATGCAGTACTCCAATGACCGGACAATATCATGAACTAGATTTTTAGCTTCTTTTTTTTCTTTAATAATATTCCAGTGCTATTTATTCAGTTCTGACATTTAGCCCCTGTTTGGTTTAGTAAATTTTGATAAAAGTTGATGAAATGTGTGGATGAAATATTGATAAATTGTGGATTACACGAAATGTGTAGTTGAAAATGAGTGAGGAAAAATGAGTTACAGAAAATGAGGGACTAACAGGGGCTTAATTTCATTTTGGGAGAAATAATTTTTTCCCTTTTCCTGTATCACTTCAGATCTTGGTTCATCATTCTGGGGAATGGTTTTGATACTTGTATCCACAAATCTACTCGCTGCAAGAATTGCTGCCGGATGTTTAGCTATTGCTCTTGTGGTTGTGTTTTTCATGGCTAAAAATGTAAGTCTTGATTTATTCACAAATGTTTACTGATTAGACACCCTTGGTGGGTGATAAGGTACTAGGATTTTGCAATACATTGTTGATTTCTGTGAATTATTGCTTTTTTTTTTTTCAGAATTAACAAATTTCCAGGAATTAGAAATCATCGTGGTTGTGCACATCTCAAACTTTTGATGAAAAAATGGATGCTCTGTACATGAGGGGGTGTGTTGAATACTAAATCCCAATAAACTAAAGTGTACCCATCTCTAAAAGTTTTAAACTTTTATATTAGGTGGTTCAACAAATAAATTGAGACAGTTTTAAGAGATGCTCTTCAATTCTAAACTCTTAGGAGTAGAACTATTAAGAATTAATTTATGAGTCTATCAAACAAAAACAGGCCCTGAGTGAAAACAACTAGTAAAGATGTTGACGTTCCTTGTGTCCTAAAAACATGCTGAAAATTATAGAGACTTCTTTAGATGCAATTGGAAATGATATGAAATCAAACTCATTCTAGTGATTTACACTGTTTTCTTAGGACATGTAAGGTAGGCAGGATGAGATTAAAAAATACTTATTTTTCTGCCTTAAAATTGTCTAGTACTTAACGGCCAATCTTATGAAATGACATTTTACTGGCTAGTGGAAATTTGTTAGTCTACTTGTGTCATTCACGGCGTGAAGTGAAATTTATAATTTCTAATCTATCATTATCCTGGTTATTTAACAGTGGACTCTTCGGTGGATTTGTATTGGTACGATCTTTGCAAACAAGCAAAATTTTACTTTTGATGATACAACAAGCGGACGATGCTGATATTCACGAGTTTAATTTATCAGGATTTATCTTGTTCCTTGTTGTTGCATGGGTTCTTCAAGAAACCACACGAATTAAAATCCTTCGCTACATTATTCTGTTCATTGGTAAGACATCTGCCATCATTTTCTTATGATTTAACTCTTCCTCTCTTTTGGATCCCCCACAGAAAAAAGGGGAAAAAAATATGGAGATCTAATTCTGCACAATCACACTCCATGTTAGAAACACAGTTAGTTATCCAAATTATATTGTTGTTTTCAGCGGTCGACAAACTTTTTTTTCTTGGCTCCAAATTAGTTACTAAAATCTTGTTTTAGTTTAGATACTACATCTACCTCTCTATCGTAAGTTATCGAAAATGCTCATGCAGTGGTGCTTACAATGGCAGCGGCTTGGTGGTGCACAGGAGATTGGGAATGACGATTAAGATTTTTCATTTTTCTAAATTCTTTTGTTACTTTGAAAAAGCTATTCCAACAAAATGCGTTTCTGTCCAGTTAGATGATAAAAACAATGTACCGACGGATTTTCACGCCACTTCATATTTCCGATAGCCACGTTAGCAATTCATTTAATTTACCTAATGGAGGCAAACAGAATGCCTAGAATGATGCAAATTGAAACTTCCATAACTATTTTGGAACAAAAAAAAAAAAAACTTCGGCGACCAAAGTTAAACAACGGTGTAAGTTGTGTGACTAGTGTTTTTGACCCTCAAATTTGTGAAGATTGATACCAAGGGATGAAGAATTTGTTACTTATTTCTCCTTTTCTGATATTCAGGTGTTATGAATAGCTTATTCTCTGTATATGGTATGGTTTCAAAGAAAGAACTATATATTTTCATTTTCTAGCTAGTACTGACTTAGAAAGGTCTAAAATGCCTTTTCTTTTGTTCAGATATATACGGTGATCTGATATCTCGAAGAGTTCATATTAGCGATGCTGAGAAATTTGCGGAAGTTTGTCCGTGCCCTTGTAATGGTGTTGGATGGGGTGTTATTTGGTGAGCATATATATGTCATTTTTAGAACATGTTTGGCTAAGACTGAAAAATAGTAGAAGCACTTTCTACAAAGTAAAGACTTGTTTTCTCCAAAAAAGTTTGTATGCCAAACAAAATAACTTTAAAGCTACTTTCAAGCTTAGTCAAAGTTGCTCTAAGGGCCACGTGGTCGCAATTTCATCTCACATTTCATATTGTTTCCTATTTTTGTTATATTTTTTCTGTGTAATTATACAATATCACTTGTAGGGGATTCATTTCTTTCTTATTCCTTTGTGGGGCGATGTATATTGGCCTCGTAATATTGAGGTAAAACTGCTCATTCACTGTTTCTCCAGCCAACCCAGGTGCATTGTTATTTTCTATATATTGTTTAGAATAAGCAGGGCTATAATGGTAATCGATTATTCAAAATAATCCCTCTTGATTTTTTATGAATCTTTGACATCAAAAAAGTATGTGTGATATAGTTAGGATTTGAGCATAGGGTGCGACTCAAGCATAGAAATTCTGCGTTGAGCTCAAAATTTAGATAAAATGAATTATATAGGCTTAGAGCTTTAATCCCGCTTTCCCTGCTTCAATCGAAAGTAGGGAAGAAAATTACCATTAGTCGGGTGTTCTAGGGAAAGAGTTTAGTAATCTTCTTCTTGTGCTCGTACTGCTCAAGTTGGATTCATATAGATATTCAACCATGTGGTATTTTATTGTATGATATGTGACCTTATGCCCTCATCCCAATCATCCCCCACCCCCAACGCCAGGAGGAATATGTGCATCTACCATTTTAGTTTTTTGGTGTGGAAGAAGCTCGTACAGTTTGGAAAGGGTTCGACCCTCCCAAAGAAAAAAGAGGCATGCTTTATTGTATGGAACATAAATGAATGAGTTAGGACCAAGAGTCCCTTTATATGGATGTTCTTTAATTTGTTTTTAGTTCATAAAATTACCTTCGTTGATTTAATAGTTAACAGTAGTTATTGTGATATTTTGATGTATGTATTTGATAATGCAGCTAGGTGATCTTCTTCCTGAATTCAACATGTCCCATTTCTTCGTCAAAAACCGGAGAATGGGTCGGGAATTGAACTACCTCCAGCAATCTCAGCGAACATGAAATTCATTGGGTTTAGGTCTTCTTGGGCAGGCAAAATTACTTGGGGAACTCGTGGAATTGTTATTACATCTTTTGGATGATGAATGAGTGTCCTTTTTCTTGAAATTCCGAACATACTTTCCCCCACCAACTTCATGCTCCCATGCTATTACCCTCCCTATGTCCCCTCCTTACATGTAATGCAGTTCAGATTAATTTACATTAAAGACTTAGTCGAGGACAATTTTCATAAATGAGTGATATCGATTTGGAATATTTGCTTGCGTCCATATCATGATAAATAATTTTATTTAAAAGTTTAGACTTGAAAAATTCTAATAATTCCATGTGAGCCTTCTTCCCCACATACCAACCCCAACTCACCACTAGTTGTCCAACAACACAGAGAGCTTACTTAGTGCATGTTTGATAGAATTTACTTGGGAATAATGAGTTATGGAATAGTATTTTTTGGAGAATGCGTGATTAAAAAATAAGGAATGTATGATTAAAAAATAAGGAAACGTTATTGGTTTGTGTGTGTAATATATATTGTGTGAATGTGTGGTGGAAAAATGATATTATAGCAAACAATTTAATTTTTTTAAAGGATGACAAACATAGGCTTTAATGCTATATAAAATCATAATAGTCTCCCCTCCCATTAAAAGGAAGGAACAGTATCTAAGTTAGTTATAAGATGCAATTTCAAAATTAAAAAACTTTTTTTGAAGTTTCAAAAATAGGGTTATAATTCAAGTTTTATTAAGTTAAGCGGCTGTCTGGGGATTATTGATTTTCAGTCATTATCATCTACAATGGTCAGGAATGGTGAACTCAAAAGAGGGCAATTATATTATCACCACAAAATTTATTAAGTATACCACAATTAAAACATAATTTTAATAAATATGCCACAATAAATTTACAATTATACCTAATTCAAAAAAATAATAAAAATGAAGAATTCTGAGTTGTAATAAATACATCACAACTAAATTTCATCTTTTTATTTTCTTCCAGACTTTCTTTTCACCATGTACTTTTTACGTTGCATGCATCAATGGTTACATGAACTGGACAAGAAAGAAGTAGAAAACATTACCAATTTCTTCTCATCTACAATATCAAGAGATATTGGTAAGGTTTTCTTCTCATTCACACCATTTTTTCTTAATTACTTTTTCAAAAAAAAGGAAGATAAAGAAGAAGAAAAAAAACTTAATTTCAAATAAATGGGTCAGTGATCTTAATGTTTAATTTTAGAGGGGTCATTGAAATGCTTTGAAACTTATTAAAAGAAGGTGAGCGAAATTACATTACACGCAGAGAGATGCATATTTGCATTCTTTATTTTATAAAATTCTAGAGAGTCTAAACTTTAAAGGACGGAATTTAAAGTTCTGCTCGCTTTTCTTGTTATGAATTATTATATACCTGTTTTATATTTGTGTATTTATTCATTTAGATGAGTGAAGATTTCAGTAACATAAAAGGGCATTAGCGAGTGGAGAATTAGACTCTCAAAATTCAAGAATTTTGACCGAAGAAGAAAAGAATGGTTCTTTTAAAGAATAATATTTTGCAATTATAAGATCTAACGAACTAAAAATAAAAATAAAAATAAAGAATGATTAAACAAATTGATGAATTCTTACATGTAGTATCATGGCACAAAACTCGTAATTATAGAAAAAAAAAATTAGGTTTATGTTTGTGGTGTGATTATAATGAGATGTGATTAATTAAAAGTATATTAATCATAATTATGTAATTTTAATTAAGACTATTTAAGTAAATACAAAAAAAAATAAAAAATTGTGGTGTACTTAANAATACAAAAAAAAATAAAAAATTGTGGTGTACTTAATAAATTTTGTGGTGATAATGTAATTACCCTTCAAAAAATGGTGCCACTTTACAAAAATGCCCATCATCCCATACAACGTGATAATTGATTGTGCAGCCCATTTTGTCCAAATCAAAAATTCAAGCATGGGTCCCACCTGGTAAATTTTTTGGCTTTTCATTTGTCTTCCGGCTTAACATTGTTTTTTTTTTTTTTTTTTAATTCACGTGGCAAATGATAGAAAAGATGTTCACATATTTTCGTTACATTTTCCTTACACGAAAATAGCACCACACAACGACATCGCTAATTTTTTTGGGGAAAACTTCATATCCCCTGCGGCAATCAAATTACGAATAAAAAATAATTTCAAACTTGATGTGCCAAGTAATCTCGGAACATATCACACTCATTTTGTTGGGTTTTCGGTGCATGCATTTCGGCTGCAACTTCATCCCGTTCGTCGGGGAGGTCAACCTCCGATGCATTGGGGTCCGTCTCCACTCTAGTAAATGCTTCATCCACCACACCCGCTCGTCCAAGGAAGTAGTGAACTCCCATAGTTGCAATTACAACAACTATTTGCACTTTAAAATTATAACTTAGCATCCGATCGAGTATTTTCCAACGACTTTTCCACACGCCGAACTCACGTTCAATTACGTTCTTGCACGACGAGTACCGAAAATTAAACTTTTCCTGTGCATTTCAAAATTTTCGCCTGTGATCTGTCGCCCCATCGTAAAATTGCTGAAAGTGATACAATATATCTGAACCCTTATATGACGCCATGTACCCAGGTCGATGCGCGAACCCGAGTCAACCATATAATATTTTTCAGGAGCCAGTTTCGGGAAGTCTATCTTGGGGTTATGTATAACCCTAGACAAGATTCTTGCATCATGACTGTTTCCTGTCGTGCCAGCAAGTACGAATGTGAAACACAAATTGAAATCGCATGCCGCTAGCACATTCTATTTCGAAATTCCTTTGCGTCCGATGAAACTCACTCGCTCGTCCCGCGGTAGAACGGCTCTAACGTGTGTACCGTCAATAGCTCCTATGCAATCTCGAAATATGTAATGTTTGTTAAGATTCGAAACGTGGTGCTCGGAACCATGATTGCGGTTCGGATCCGATTTAATTAACTGCCTCGAGAACTCAACAATCGCTTCGAGCACAAGTTTGAAGTAATGTCCAATGGTTTTCAGCGAATGATTGAATAGCGTCTGCACCTGTCTATATCACTTTCTATGCGCTAGAATGCATAGAAACATACCCACCTGTTCGTACACATCTATATATTGCTGGCTGCGCAGTCCGTACTCATCTTGAAGCACATGTGCGAATGCTCGCAGTATCGCGGGGTACATGCGGAACTCCATGTAGCAATGTTGAAGGCTACAGTTCATAGCATCTAGCATAAACATATGCCCATTTCGCACGAATGGATAACGAGAAATACGACGTCGTTGTTCACGATAGTAGTTACATACATTCACCTCACTGGTATGACAATATTGAAACTACTCAATAATATCCAACAATAGCTCTTCCATAAATGCATTGTCATCAATTTCATCATCGCCATCGAATATTTGATACAAATCACAGTTTATATCGAAATGCGACATACCCTCACTTTCTAATAGGATAAAGAAGACGATGCTCAGGGAAGACGGTGAAATGATGTTGCTTTACCTTGCCCTTTATAAGCAAATGGAAAGTAAAGTGTGTACAAATTATGCACGTAAAACAAATACTGTACGAGTGGGTAATTTTTTCAACTACTAGATTACCCTTTTGCACTTCAATTATACAATAAATCTACAGACTTTTTTTTTGTTTGCAAGCCTTCTGCAAATCTATACGAATCACAATAATAACATGCACATAAACAATTGATATTTCAGCAGATGGGAATTGGTGGTTACAGTGCGTAGTAAGGTACATCATAGACATTTTTTTCAACTCAAATTTAAGAAAAGTAAACATATAGACAAATATAAACAATAATTGCATGCACATAAGCAGTTGATTTGATTGTGCACATGGAAATTTAAAGTCACCACAAACAATAAAGTACAGCATACTGTAACAAAAACATAAAAACGAGATACCAACAACGAGAAATTGTGCCAGGACTCTCCACGCAACCTTCAGTACCGTAGCCATCACCGAGGCTATCCTCGTCTATACTCTTGCCAGCTCCACTCTACCCATCCGAACTTCTCGTCGCATCATCTTGCATGTCCAAGATCTCCCCGTTACGTTTATCCTTAAGGAATTAGCACGACCAGTAGTACAAATCGGTTTGTTTTTACAGTCGACCCATGGCCAATAACTCCTGCATGCATGTTTTCGGGTCGGATACAGTCGGTCCAATTATCTGGTTAATTTTGGCAGCCACCTTCTCACTGGCTGTGGTCACATGATCCACTGAATACGACACATCCCGCACTGAAACCTTCTTCTTCTTCTCCTTCGCTCGATCTCTAGCTGCTTTCCGTTTATCACCATTGTGCGTGCCTGACATATCCATGGTTGCCGCAGCCGGTTTGGGTTCAACGCCCTCGTCACTGGAGCAACTACTCTCTACATCCATTGGGATCTCATCACGGTGATCTTTAGTACCACTGTCTTCGAACATTGTGAAGCTTGTGCGACATAGCTTACTTGGAGTCACTACGTACTTATCGCTGTCGAAAACGTCCTCGAACAACGCCTTGTATCTATACACCTCTCGACAATCTTTGTCCTTAAATTCTTTATAGTCTTTGTTCTCATGTTGAAGTATGAACATAAAGGGCTTTCAAAATTATGCACATATAATACACAGCAGACAAATGACGTCGATCCGAATAGGACGACAGTATGCAATAGCCACAAGTAGCAGCTCCACTTAGGAGGACACAACATAGCAGACAAAAACTCATGTCCCAAATAAGAGGGCAGTACGTGAACATGTAGAAGAAACAATAAATTGCATACTTCGAATGGAGCAATAGAAGTACCACACAATAACGCATCCCGAAATTACGAATTCGATAAATGATAAACAACAATAAACAGACACAACACCCAGAATGCAAGCAACGATTATTCATGTAATTGATCCATCGACAACCTCATTCACGAACATAAAACATAGCTAATCCAATAATGTAGTGAAACAAAAACATTGTGCAGTTAATACAAAACCGTTTCCATACGTCACAGAAACATGAGCAATGATTTGAGGTTAATGACACGATGGTACCTTAATTTTTCGAGCCCACCACTCATCCGAGGCCCCAATCTCTCCAGTTGACGGTCGTATGAGATGTCACTTGCAACAACTCGGGTCTCACTCAACGAGTTGTCCCGGTCGTTAAATCGACGACGTACTATCCTCACTGTACCAACATGGGTCTTTTCAGCATACTTTGTCCTCACTCGCACGCTCCCCAAGAAAGCTTTCCAGCGGGTTACCCATCATAGAAAGCCAAACACGCTTAATTGTGGAGTTTCTAACGATGAACTTTCGGAAAAGAAGTTGCACCTTGTTGGTATGAGTAGTTCTATCAAATCTGTTTAAAACTTTCCTGGTCTGGGTATTACAATCACCCCTCGTTAGACTCGTGATGTCCTCGTCGCGCTTGATCCATCTGAGGATTTGTTGTCAGGTGTTGGGATTCTAGAGGTGGCTCCCGCCCTACGACGTAGCACTTTGTCCCGCATAGCACTTAGTTCCCGATTTTTGACTAGCAACCGGGCTCTGATACCATTTGTAACGACCCGAGTCCCACTTAACGAGCTATCTCGACCATTAGATCGACAACGTACTGTCCCCACTGTACCAGACCAGGAAAGCTTAAAAAGATTTGATACGTACTACTCATACCAACAAGGTGCA
>CAIGRQ010271917.1:0-14350 GCA_903798375.1 Fraxinus sp. D2006-0159 | reverse complement strand
GTAGCCCCCCACCTCTTCAACTTTAGACCCTTCTACTTCGACGGACTGGCTCCGCCCTCACTCAACATTATTTTTGGGTCCGCCCCCTGATGTGAACGAATAATTAATGCAATTTGTCTATTTCAAATTTGTTGGCCGTTCGTTTTAATTAGGCTTGCAATGCTGAACGTGTACATATGTGACATGTATTCTTTCTCCAAATTAAGTGTTACACATATGATGTGAAACCAAAATAATTCCTTTCCACCTAATATAAAAAAGTAGTTCTTGTGTCGATGTCAGCACTAAATTTCGGCACGTTGATGTTTTGTTTGTTTCCAGTAAGTCAACATGTTCCAACGGTACAATGAAATGGAGGTTTCTATTTTAGCCCATATTTGGTGGGAATTCAAATCAATTTTTTAGTATATTTTGATAAAATGTAGATGAAATGTATAATTAAAAATTATGGATCCCAAAAAATATATTGTTAAAATTAATTGTTGACATTGACTTATATTGAATTCAGAATTTTTATTTATACCAAACGGAACTTAATAAATAAGGAAAACAGTTAATCAATAGTTAGTAATCCATTTATAGATCGTATTGAGGAAACCATAAGCAAAATGGGTTTGATATTATTTTGGCACATCACAAAAATGATTCTCGTGTTCATTTAGGTGGAGCAAACGTCTATATTTAGGACATATGTAATCAATTTTGTTTCATTTGCACAAGACGTACGTTCATTATGCTGAAATGCTCTTGGACATGAAAATGAAGATATTGATGAGGTGTTTGACATTTTGAATAGAAGTTTTGGAATTACCCTTTCGTGCTCGGTAGATTACAACAAAGATAGTGATGAAGAGATTACAAAATTTATAATTGGGTGAATGGTGATACAAAGCATGAAAAAGGACTAATGAACCCCTCTCTCTCTCTTTTTTTAGCTTCTAATCTTCTTGAGTGGTCTAGTTTCTCGACTATATTTTGTTAGCGGGAGGTTATGTCAATATCTCCCCTCCAAAGTCTATATTTTTATATTATTTTCTTAATAAGAAATATACCACCAATATGATGGTTTGGTAAAACAAGATTAGTTTTTTCGTTCTTTTTGACCTAATTTTTTTCGACTTGTTGGATGGACATATTGATACCTATAAAATCTCATTGAACACTCGACAACTTCCTAAAGTGTGATTGCTAATATATTGCACGACTAACACACTCCTCTTGGATTACTTGTGTGTTACCTGGACATATTTTACTTAAAATAGATGGTGTAAGTTTGTCAAACACTCTTAATTTTCTAGTTCTTTGACAACCATGAAATCAAGAGATAAGTTCACAATCAAAAACTAAATAGAGGAAATGCTCATAAACAAATTTTCAACAACAAACCAAATTTTATTATTGTCATTCCTGTATTAACTTCGTGAATTGTATTATTTTCATCACGAGGCCATATTGATATTAATATTAATCTCCAGAAATGGTGTAAATTCACATATGTTTGTTCAATGGATCTCCATTATCGTTGGCATTGGTAGATCGTAATTGCAATTATATAAACCTTGTAGACATAGTTATGAAAGAGTTTGGTTTGGATCCTACGAAGGTAACAGTCTCATTGAAGTATGTATTGAATGATGATTTGCCTCTGATTAGGATAAAAAAATGATAGTAATGTGCTATCGTACATCTGTTGAAGGATATGGATCGTGAATATGCTAAATACCCATTAATCATTGATGCAACTGATGCAAAAATTGATTAACCATTTATCACAATGTCAGTTAATGTAGATTCTAGTGGTGAGCCGTGTACATTGCAGGACATATCATTTGACATATGTGAAGCATCAGTAAAAAAAAAAAAAAGGTCACACGTATGAGACCGAAGTTATAGTTGTATCTATCGCAGATGCTAGAGAGGTAGAAGAAAGAAGGGTCTACCATGATAAAAATATTTTGAAATATAGCTTGTCCTTTTTTGTCATACAAAACATGTTTGAGTTTATGGTTGTATGGTCCAACAAGAAAGAATGTGTTGTAAGGTATTCACATGATGAATATAGTTAAATATACAGATCGTCAAAATGGGATCAAATGGATCTGTTTAAGATCAGGAAGAATGGTGGTTACACATGCTTCAAATATAGTATTGGGGTCACATATGCAAGTATCAACTACAGTTGTGTCATCTAGCCTCAAGTACGCATCGTCCCCATGTATACTCTAAAGGATATATGTAGTGATATGTTGCATACTTATGAGGTTTGTTTGAATTATTTGAAGGCTTGGAGATCTTGCAAGCAAATGTTGAAAATGATTAGAAGTGATCCAACCGATTCATTCGGTAAGATACCAAGCTTCTTCTGCATGCTTCGATAAAACAATCCTGGTATAATCATAGTATTGGAGGTTGATCGTCATAATAGGTTCAAATTTTTCTTTATGACATTTGATGCATCAATACGAGGATGAAAACATTGTAGGCCTATAGTTGTTGTTGATGGTACTTATTTGAATGGTCAGTATGGTGGTATGCTTTTCACATCATGTACACATGATGCAAATAACATCATATTCATCCTTGCTTTTAGAATTGGAGATAATGAGAACGATAGATCTTGGACATGATTTTTCAAAAACTGAAAGAGGCATATGGGTATAGAGAAGGATTGTATTTTATATAGAATCGTTACACCATTATAAAAAAAAATGCAATAGAACATGTGTATCCGGGGACCTGTCATGGTATATCATTTGTTGCAAAACTTGATATTAATTATGGGCAATCGGGTCAAAAAATTACACAAGCTTTTAATTCGATTATCCGTGCTTACACATTTGAAGAATTTCAATATAACATACGACGACTGGACATAATCAATGAGAAGATTAGAAATTACCTGGTAGTGTATTACATTTGATTACATTTTCACATACATAAAAATGGTCACATGCCAGTTATATGGTATTTATCAATATGATATATGTTTGTAGGCTGATGTTAGACCTGAAAAGTGGTCACGATTCCACGTGCTAGTAAATAGATATTCTGTAATGACATCAAATGTCGTAAAACCAGTCAACATAGTCACAAATGCAGTCAAGAATTACCCTGATGTATCCTTGCTAGAATCATTGTGGCAAACTATACAATCTTGGTTTTGTAAACATGGAAATGACTAGCATGGAACTTTCATGAAGTTGTCAAGCAAGTACGAGAAAGAGATGAGAAAAATGAGTTTAGCTTTGAGGGTAACTTTATTATTTTGATAACTGACATTTATGTAAATGACCTGAACATATATGCATGTGACCTAAAATGTATACTTGTGACAAAATATATATATCTGATATGTATGTCATGATTGTGACCTGATATTTTATTTGACCTAATATATACTTTGAACAATGTAAATGCACGTGTATGATGCTACAAGTTGATTTGTTATTGTGTCCGCACGCATTATCTGTAATTGCAAATAAAAAGAGGGATCCATATGCTTAATGTACTTATTATTCCACAAGAAACGTATACGTGAATGCGTACCAAGATTCTATATATCATGTTCAAAATTCGACTGAATGGACAGTGCCTAAAGAAGTACAAGACAAAATTATGTTAGCTCGTAATCAGAAGAGGAGTTCTAGAAGACCTACTAAGAAGAGGAAGACCTCATCCGAAGAAGGAAAACCTACAGTCAAATGTAGATGTTATGGAAGATATGGTTACAGCTGCAATAGATGCTCTAGTTAGGTCCCATTAAGCTAAAATCACTGAGAGAATAACACCCAATAATATGAAATCAACTGAAAATACAGCAAGATCATAGATATATCATATTCTTGTCGTTGAAACATTCATTGAAATAACACAAACTAAATCAAGTCACACGCACACATATTGGTATATAATCACAAGAATAAGGTCAAGACATAGATAATATTATGCATTTAAGTCACATATTCATAAAAACCTTAGTCACATTCGGATATCATGGTCACATATGGACTCTTTATGTTTAAAACACATCATTCATAAAATTTAAAAATGGACCCAAAGTTTCAAATAGTATGGATTATGTTTAGAACACATATCATTCATAAAATTAAAATCAGGTCATGGGTCACAGACATAGATAATGTTATGCATTCAAGCCAAAACTTTGATCACATTCGGATATCATGATCACATATGGACTCTTTATGTTTAGAACACGGTCACAGACAACCTTTGGTTTTCGATAGGGTTTGTTTGGGACTCTCCCTAGTCTTCATTTTACTTCTTCTTTGTGGAGTATCTTCGATGCTGATTACCTATTTTGCACTCTTTGCTTTTATAATTTCACTTCAAATTCGAGATCTTTGATTTTTACAAAATAATGGATGAGATGATGAATGGAAGATGTGGTGTTGATAATATAAAGATGAGAAGTACAAAATATAGATGAAATGGTAAGAATATGAAACAATTGAACGATGATGTCGTGTGGAGTCGTGGGGAAGGGGTTTGAGAGAGAAGAATTTGAATAATAATAGAAGTTAAGATAATGGGTGATTTGAATTATGATATTTAAGGAAACGCGCTTTATGTATTTACTATACATAATGTTTAATTATTATCTATAATTAATATTTAATTATTAGTTCAATACTTGATTTTTGGTTATAAAACCTTCTCACTTGATTTTTGAACTGTGAATAGAGATGGCAACAGGACAGGTCTGGGACGGGGCACCCCATTCCCGCCCCACCACTCTCTCACCATGCCCCGTGCCCCGACCCACCTTAGACGGGGCGGGATGGGCTCGGGCGCGGACTTGCCCCGTTTCCTGTTTCGTTTAATTTTTTATTTTTTATTTTTCAAAAATTTTCAATTAACTAATTTTTTTTAATTTGTAGTTAATTATTTTTATTTTTATTTTTCACGGGGCGGGGCGGAGGGAGGCAAATTTTTTTGCCATTACTAACTGTGAATTTGAAATGTTTGAAATAGTGTAATTTCCACTGGCCTTATATAAACAATTAATTATATATGTCTGCTCACGACAAATTAATATTTTTTCCAACAAATACTTCACTCCATTTTCCTTACTTTTCACTTAATAATAAGGTTTAATTGGACTATCATGTCCACGTAGACTCACAGACCATTACAATAACGCCCGATTACTTTTCTTAGAGCTCATGGTCGTGTCCCTTTGAGGAAATGTTTTACATTTATATAAAGTGTAACTCAAAATTATTTAATCTCGGATCTAAAAGATTTTACCAATAAAGATCAAAAACTAAAAATGTGTTAATTATTAAATATAAATATCTTATGTCGGTATCTGTATTTAAATGTACGATTTCGAAAATTGAAATGGAAGTATATATGAATTGCGCGGTAATGATTTGAGTTGTCTAGGTTGTATATGTTGAATTTTATGCAACTTGAACGTTATAAAACATTCATGAATTGTCAAGATTTCCATATCAAATCAACGAAAAAATTAGTTAATGTGGAACATACCTTAATCCATTGATTTGAATCTTGAAGCTTGAGCTTGCAATCCCTTTGAATCTTGATTTTTTGTTCTTTAGTCTTGATTGCCTTCCTTTTTCTTGATTATTGATTACGAATTCTTGAATTCTTTAATCCTTCTTCTTGATTCTTGAATTTATTTATGCAGGTTTTGGATCTTCTCTTCAATATGTTCTCTTTGTATTCTTATATTGATAGGATGGCTCAAAGAATGAGAAATTACATATGAATTGGTGACCATAACCCTACATACATTTTTCATATATATTCGATCTATAGTCAAATACAATCCAAACGGATTCAATCTTTACACATTTAATCAAGCCCCCACACTTTATTTAAATACTCACAGCTCAATTACTTAATTTCTTGTTAGATAACTTTAGTTTTGGATTTAAATTTAAGATAGCATTTTATACACAATTAACTACATATGTCGGTCTACATGACGGATTAATATTTTTCCCAACAGTATATACATGTCTAATCCAACCCTCATTCCATAAGAATGAGTTTGTGAATAATAGTAATTTTTAAAATTTGAAAAGAACTAATAAGGTATAAATTGACAAAGTCCATACTTGAAAGATGCATTAAATTGGGAAGATTTGTGTATAATCATGTTTTAACGAGTCAAAAAAAGTAGACTTTTTACTATAGAAATTAAATTCTTTTAATTCTAATTGAGTTTATATTAGAGATTTGAAGTTGATATCTTGTCAGTTTATACTTTAATTTATATTCAAAGTAAGAAATTTCTTGAAGTAAAAAGACTAAAGTGTTACGTCGTCGTCTTCAAATGTCACGTTGTAAACATTTATTTTACACACAAAAAAAAAATAAAAAAATAATAGAAACAAATAAAATTAGATTAAGCAGAACCTTTTTATGTTCTCTACCTTGGTATGAGACTTGATTCTGAACATTATTTTTCATAAATAATCTTATTGTATTGTTGACCCAAAAACATGAACTCAATAGATGCGGGCCCACTCTTACCACGTCAAGTACGGATCCGGCGCGTTACTACCGGAATGAAATTGACAGTTCAATTGGAATGGACTCGGGAGGCACTTTCTGACAAGAGACAATAATGTTCAGATCATGGTGATATTAGAACGGTGATATTCGCTCTATCAACGAATATCTCATCACGGATCCCTTTCTTACTCGTAGAATATGTGAAAGAAAAGGTATCAAGTAGCAAATGATAACAAATTGGTATTAGGATTTTGATCTTTTTCTATTGTGTT
Organism: Fraxinus sp. D2006-0159; assembly: GCA_903798375.1. NCBI lineage: Eukaryota > Viridiplantae > Streptophyta > Magnoliopsida > Lamiales > Oleaceae > Fraxinus > Fraxinus sp. D2006-0159. The sequence continues at coordinate 7,574 of CAIGRQ010271917.1, read as the reverse complement.
TATATCATGTATCAAGAAACTAGTATGTCCACCAAAACCCCAAAAATCCCTCCCTCTACAATGTGCAAAGAAGTGTTATTTATACTAATTTAGCCGACGTGGTGATCGTTGGATTCAACTTACCTCCACGTGGCTATATCTCATAGGTTCACCCTTCACGTCACTGTCCACTCTATGTGCAAAGAAGTATCATTTATACTGAACTAGTTGACGTGGTAACCGTTGGATTCAACTTATGTCCATGTGGCTATATCTCCTAGGCTCACCCTTCACGTCACCGTCCACTCGTTACAATTAATGTTTGACAAAGGGTTAGCTGCCCTACTCAATATAGTCTGACACTCCAATAGAGATTTAGTACATGTCTCGTCAATCACTTCTAAAGGAACTCCAGATCTTCAATGATGGGAATCATCGGATTCTGCTGGATCAGGGTCGGTTTTTATTAAAGATTTTCTGGTGGTAGAGGGTCTCGGATGTTTTTGTTAAGCCTCTACGTAAGCTAGGAGCTTCGGTGCTTCGTATATAAGGAGCCTCTGTTCTTACCTGAGTGCGCTTTACGTAGACTTCCGGGATTAGGATTGAAGGGACGTCGGTCTATCTTGGCTCTGATTTTTGTGGCTGCCTACGTGGATATGTTGTTTACGTGGCAGCCCATGTGGAGTGCCAATTTGGAGCTTCTAATTTTGGGGGGTAACAATAGTCCCCCAAGTCTATGCATCATTACTCATGTAATGCATGGACTTTCTGTTACCAGGTGATATTTTGAGAGGAATCGGTTCTATCCTTCCGAGGTGACTCACTTTTTGAGGGTCCTTGTGCATTCCAGATGCCAATCGTCTGGTTCATTTTTTTATGAAGTTTTGTTCCCCATGTTTAGGGTGAGCGACGTAGTCGAAGTTCATAACCGAAGTTGGAAGCATTTTGATATAGCAGCCTCGGCTTGGAATTTTCGAGGATTTCATTATCATTATTTTATACCATCTTTGCGAAACACGAAGAATTCTTAAATATGGTGCTTCAATGATTTGATGCTGTTGGCCCTTCCCAAGGTAGAACAATCATGATGGTGCAATTCTCGATACACGCTACTGTCGTCGTATTTAATGCGTAATCATGGCTGTCTCTTCTCTTTCTCCTTTCTTTTCCAGATACGATAAAGCACGTGCATCGACGCCTTAATCTAGACCCTTGAATTGGAAACGTCTAGGGCAATAGGTGGCTCTAATCTTAATCTTTAGAAGCACGGCTAGATAGATTCGATTCCAATCCAACGGCTATGTTTGAATCTTTACGCTTATAAAAGGAAATTTCCTTTGAGAAGAATTATTTTCCTTTCTTTCATATGAATTCATACTTATAAGCCTTCGTCTTCTTCGACAATCCTTGTACTTGAGTTTCTTGCGCCCTTCTACTTGTTCGTCGGAGTTACTCCCAAACTTTCGGGAGATTTACTGAAGTCTATATATTCGTGTTCGTCACCTCCCATTTTCTAGGAAATCCTGTAAGTGCTGTGAGATTCCATTTTTCTTATTAATGGTTTCTTCTTCTTCTTCTTTTTCATCTGAGGGTAGTGCGGGGGTGTACAGGCTAGCGAGTGAGATGGGGATCCGGGTTACTTCTTCAGTCGAGCTTGCTAGGGCTGTTGAAACTGGTAGGGGTGTAACTACATCTGATGGAGGGTCCGAAAGTGAGGATGACAGGATGACTTGGGGGGCAGCCAAAGTTCCTTCGAATGCTACTTCGACCAAACTAGCTGAACTAAAGGTGAAATATAGGATTTCCTATAATAACAAGCTTTTATCCCCTTCCCCAAATGAACGACCCTACTATCCGAGGCAGGGATGTGTTGTCGTTAGTGAATTCATGCTAAAATCAGGACTTCGTCTTCTGATCCATCCTTTCTTCCGAGCCGTCCTTAGGTTATATAGACTGGCCCCTACCCAACTTTCTCTGAATGCCTGAGCTCAATTGGTTGGGTCATACATCCTTTGGAAGCAGACCTCCTTAGGCGAGGATATGCTCCTTTATGTTTTTCAGACCGTTTTCCAACCTAGGTCTCTAGGCAAAGGGGGCTCCAAGGGTTGGTACTCCATGTGTCCCTGGGGGGACACTTCCTTAGTGACAGGTCTTTCTTCCTCCATCAAATGGTGGAAAGAGACCTGGTTCTGGGTTCGAGGGAAGTGGCAAGAGTGTGAGGGTGATACTGTCCCTATCGTCAAAAGTTCCAACCTCCTACTTCGAACCCATTGAATGCCATTTTATAGCTTCTTCCTACCATTATCGGACAATTCCCTTTAACTAACTTAATTTTTGTCATTTTTCAGAAGTTGTTAAATGTTTCGAGCTGATAAGGGTCACTGGGAGGTATTATCAGATATATATAGACTTCCTTCTTCAGTTCGACATTTCGACAACTTAATCATTCCCCAACGATTCTACGAAAATTTAAGCTTAATGGCCTCTAGAGGTAGGAGATTCTCTTCGATATCTCCAATATAGTGCATGCTTGCATGTTATTTCACACTTTTGACTTTGGCTTTTGCCTTCTGTATAAAATTTTGACAAGAGGAAACTCCCCACCCCGGATATGGCTACGATATTGGTTGCCACTTCGACTTCTTGCAGAAAGGGAGTGAAAGACACATCTGCTGGGGAGAGGCAGATAAAGAAGAAGATTGAGAGGGTCAGCAAGGAAGCTGCATCTAAAAATAAGGGTGGGCCTTCCCAAGCAGATAAAAGAAAAAAGGCTGTCGGGGTGGGTATTTCTTCCGACATCCTTCCGCCTCGCCCAGGGGCTTCTGTTGGGGAGAAGTTATTGGCGGCCTCAATCACTGCTACCAGTGGGGGACAGAAGGCCTCCAGTGGCTCTACTAACTTCGAAAAGGGGCTAATGTCCAGGTCGTCTGCCGAACTTGAGCCTCAGGTGCTTGCTCCGGTGCCTCCTGAAACCCAAACTGCCATGACAACTTTCCACATGTTTTGGACCGACAAATGGAAGAACTTTGTTGAAACGAGCGATGCCGTGGACGTCGTATCCACTATGGTGGCTCGGGCCACTAGGTCGTTTGGTATGGCCATTGAGACTGGGGCTCTTTTCAAGATGCTTTAGAGGAAAAATAGAGAGTTTGTGGAGAGAGCTTCGCAAGCCAAAGAGTTGGCTACTAAGGCTAAGATGGAGGCTGAAGCCCTTAAGGAGAGAGAGGCTGAAGGATTTGCCAAGCTTGCTTCTGCTTTGGCAAAAAATGAATCCTTGAAAAAAGAAGTTCATGAATCTCAGAGTTAAGTGGCTGCCTTGACGAAGTGGGTGGAGACCTCTAACGCCCATCATGAACTTGCTGCCAAAGCTCTTAAGAAGGCCAACCAAGAAAATGTGGAGCTGAAACGAAAAATGGAGGAACTAACCTCCCAAGTAACCGACCTTACCGAAGAGGTAAAGACTATTCGCAGCGACGCTGAGCTTGCCAGTGCAAATGCTGAACGTAACTTCTTAGCCAACTTCCACCTTACTGAACACTATCAGCGGTTCGACACTTATTGGCAAAGGTATGCCTACAATGAGGTGATCGAATGGCTGGAGAGTCATGGCCAGGGGGTTCAGACTTTCAACCTTCGGGCTGAATTCTTGGAGGACGAAGAGGAAAAGGGAGAACCTCGAACTCCTGCGGAGGCGAAAGCCGTGTCAGAGGCTGTTGAGGAGGTTAACCCCGTCGAGGCTTGGGCCATAATGCCTTTTGAGCCCTCTCAGTCCCCCTTCGAGGCTGTTGAGGAAGTTAAACCCCGTAAAGACTATTAACATCGTATGACTCTTACAAGGATGTTTTATGTTTACAAGTTTATCCGTCGTTGTTGCTTGTCAATAACTAACATTTTACTATTTTTGAGCAAAAAAATCACGTATTCCTGTGACGAAGTACTAAAGGTTTAACTTGGAGATTAGTGTTAGTTAGGATGTACATCGATCCGGTTGACTGTGCAAGCGCTGCCTTTGTTTCGTCCAACCTTCCTTGGTTCATCTCACAATCACTTAGACATTGGTAGGGGCTGAGATCCTAGTGGATTCACGAATTTTCTTTGGTATGAAGGTTTACCTGTGCGGAAGTCGCTTTTATCAGAGCCAAAGTACCATTTCAAGAAGCTTTTTGAAACTGTGATATGTAATGTCCCAACTCACTTAGGATTTTGGCTATGACATTCATGCTATGCATGAAATTTGAGTAGTGTATTGGACTGTTAGGAATGGATGGGATAGTTTAACTGCGTAAGGTTAGCAGATGCGATTGGCCTCCATGAAGCAAAGGCTGATTCATTTCCAAACCTGCCGAGGCCGTGAGCCTTGGATGGTTTCTCGTTTCCCTAGAGATAGCTGTACTAAACCAACTCCTAATACACGCACATCCGTATTGAATTAAATGCACAATGATGGGCATTTATTCGCTTGTGACTCCCAAAATCCATCCACATGATGACATCCTGTCGTAGGATACACACGCAAATCTGGGGTGTTGCCAAGGAAAATCGTTTGGATTTTACGACCCAGATTGTACAGAGATTTGGACGTCTCTGATCATCAAGGCTTTGATCCAACGGCTGAGACTCATCATGTTTCTCGTATAAAACTTATATTCTCAGCATTTCGACACTTTACTTGCTACAGATTTTACCATCTTCTGAAATCTTTTCAACAGCGAATTTTCGAACATCCCGTTCTCATTCGTGATTGAATCTTAGGAACGCTTCACAATACTTGAGTACATTCTTCTTCTATTGAGTATCTTTTTGTGTAAACTTCCGAGCATATGGTCCCTAAGAAAGAATATCCCAAACCTGATATGGCTACGATTCTTAAGGATATCTCTCGAAAATCTTCCTCAGGGGTTAAGCAGAGGCCAAAATGCCTTGGTAGGGATTCTTTCATGAAAGATGCAGGGAGGGAGGTTTCCCAAGGAAACCAATGCACAACTGACAAGGGCAAGGGGATAGTTGAAGAGTCCTCAAAGATGAGAAAATTGACACCTGTTGGGGGGGTGTTCAAGTAGATTTGGAACAATTGTGTCTTACGAGGAGAAGGTGGATCCCAAACAGCCTAAACTGCTGGAGGCTTTTATTGATGCTGCAGTCGAAGAGCAGCTTCGGGAGGTCAGTGATGACATTGAAGATACTACATCAATGGCCACAGAGGCTCCTCAAAGAATTGTGGAGAGGACACCAGGAAAGTGTGGAAACTTTCTGGGCGATCGTAATAGTAAGATTGCTTCAACTATGATTGAGATGCTGTTGGCCCAGGTTCGAGGTACCACCGAGGCCTTTAATAAATTTTGGACTGAAAGGTAGCAGGATTACGTGGTTACCTGTGATGCAGTGGACTACGACCCTGGTGAGCCAGAATGCCAGAGCTTTTGGGGTGGCACTGGAATGCTAGGAAGTTCTGGCTGACATTCAACAAAGGAACAAGGCCTCATATGAAAAACTGAATGTCACTGAGGTGGAATTAAAGAAGGTCAAGGTCGATGTTGAAGAATTGAGAGTTCAGAAGGCTGAAGATATAGCAAAGTTAGCATATGCTATTTTTGAAATTGAAGCCCTGAAGCAGGAGTTCCACGAATCGCAATGTGAGGTGGCATCGCTAACCAAGAAGAAGGATACTTCCAACAACCATCAGAAGATCGCTTCCAGGCTCTGGAGAGAGATAATACTCAGTTAAATGTTACTGACGTCGAATTGAAGAGGGCTAAGGCAGAAGCCGATGAGTTGAAAGTTCAGAAGTTTGAAGATGATTCTAGTTAAGCTCTACGCTTTCCGAGGTTGAGGCCTTAAGGAAAGAGGTGGTTACGCTAACCAAGAAATTGGATACCTCCCTTGATCAACAAAGGCTCACTGTCAAGGCTTTGGAGAAAGCGCAAGTTCAGCTAATCGCTAGTAGGGATGTTGGAGACTTTATGGAGAAATAGGTAGAATGGTACGCCAATGTGTGTCGTATGTACGAACTGGATGTCATTGAAGCGGGTGATATTGCAGTGAGGAATTATGTATCCAACTCCCACCATATGGAGGAGTATTAATTCATCGGTGTCTTCTAGAGGAGGTTTGCTTATAACGAAGTTATCAATAAGGTAGAGGAATTGTTCGCTGGCATTGATGCCTCAGAATTGAAGGTGAAATTCATTGAAGAAAAAGTGCCTCAGACTCCCACAGAAGATGATTGTGTGGAGGTGGTGCCAACGTGAGCTCCGTCAGAAGAGGTGACTTCCCCCTCCCCCTGCACTACTGGGGATCAAGTACCTTCCTCTCCCCCAAAGAATAAGCTAGGTTTTACATTGTTTTTATTCTCTGTAAAGCCCCTGGGGCCTCCTATTGTATCATTTGTTTTGAAGAATGAAAGTCTTCTTTTGTCCATTATTCTTTGTTTTCAATACTCAGTTGAATGGGGTTGTACCCTAATAGGGCATTAGTCATAATTGAATCTTATCAATCGTCGAGTTAGTGAACTTGGCTAAAGAACAAAGTGGAACTAACTAGCTAAATTTTTATCTTCTCTGCGTGGCGAATAGTTCGTCCATGCAGGGCTCTCCCCTGACGTTCAACCACGTCGAAGGAGGGCATGTGAGGTTAGATTCAGAATTCAAGCGAGGGGACCCCTTTTGGGAACCGTCATCCTTTCTCCGAGGTGCCTACGCTTTCTTACATGGCGGATGGTTCTTCCATACAGGGGGCTTTCCCCTGACGTTCAATCACGTCGAAGGAGAGCATGTAAGGTCAGCTTTGGAATTCAAGTGAGGAGACCCCTTTTAGGGGCCGTTGCCCTCTCTTCCGAGTTGCCTAACTCTTCCTTTCATGGCTGATGGTTCGTCCATGTAGGGGCATGTTTTGTAAGACTCTTCTGGGAATCAAGGGTTTTATTTATTTGCATGGGCTGTAATTTACATTCATTGATAGTACATTCGAAGGTGTTCGACATTCCACGGATGAGGCTGGACCTTCCCATCCATGTCTTTAATCCAATAAGTCCCTGGCCGGACTTCCTTTTCTATGCGATAGGGTCCTTCCTAATTGGGTCCCAAAGTGCCTACTCCGAGTTCTTTGGAAGATAAGAAAACTCTCCAGAGCACCAAATCTTCGATCCTGAAAGACCTTTTCTTTAACCTGGCGTTGAAGTATCTCGTCATTTTCCTTTAGTATATAGCCATTTTAACTTGAGAATCACCCCTCATTTCTTCAAGCTGGTCAAGCCCACATCTCCACATTTCATCGTTACTTTCTTTATTGAAGTATATCCACCTATGAGATGGGAGACCTACTTCGACAGGGCTCATAGCCTCGGATCCACATGCCATTGAAAATGGAGTTTCACCGGTAGCCATCCGGCTCGTGGTTCTAATAGCCCACAAAACTTGGGGTAACTCATCCACCCGGCCCCTTTCGAGGCGTCAAGCTTCATTTTCAGGATGTACTTGATTGTCTTGTTTACAACTTCAACTTGCCCATTTGCTTGAGGGTGATGCGGGGAAGAGAAGTACTTCTTTATGCCCCAATTCCTCACACATCTCTCTGACTTTCTTGTTATCAAATTATTT
>CAIGRQ010271899.1:0-10944 GCA_903798375.1 Fraxinus sp. D2006-0159 | reverse complement strand
ATCGTTTACATATTTTAGCGCCTAGGCTTAGGACAGCGCAGCATTTTGAAAATGTGGGTCCTATATTTAAAATGTTCAAAGATACTATTAATTTTTTCCTTATTTTTCTTGGGTGATCATCTCTGGCTATTTAGAGGGTGTTTGGTGAAAATTAAAATTAGATTTTTAATAGATTTTGATATAAATTTTTGAAATGTGTGGTTGAAAAGTTGTGGAACTCATAAAAGATATGGATAATGTTGATTGTTTGACTTTGACTTAGATTAAAATCTGATTTTAATCCGTACCAAACATGTCCTTAATTTTACATACCAATGGTGTGTTTGATCCACATTATTTTAGAAGAATGTATTATGGAATAGTAGATTGATGAAGAATGTGTGGTTGAAAAAGAAGGAAAAGTTATTGATGTGATGCAAAATATTATTTTATTGAAGAATGTATGGTTGAAAATAAAAATGAAAATTTTAATGTATACCAAACAGATGCCAAATAAGTCATATTGATTGGTGATATTAACTACATCATTGCGTCAATCCACCACCACCTCAACAGACTCATCACCACCAACTTCCTACCATCACCTCCGACCACCACCACCAACTCACCAGCACCACAACCAACGTTATCAGTTGCCGCCGCAACCACCACCAAAAAATTAGATTTAGGCCCCGTTTGGTATGGCTTAAAATCCAATTAAAATTGAAAATATGGTCGTTATTGAGTCTCACCCGTCTAATAAAAGTCAACAATAACGACTAGTTTTTCAATTTTAATCTGATTTTAATCTCTATCAAACAGGCTCTAGATAATATATCGCTATTGTTGCAATAACAAATTTTTTCTCTAAGGTATTTAAAATTATCAGCCGCACTATCACCATACCGAACCATCGTAGCACCATATCCAACCATTGGTCACCACTGCTGCACCCAACCACAGCACACCGCACCCCAACCACCAAACATAGTACCATCGAACCTAACCACCGCACCGCAACGCAACGCATCACCACTGCACCCAACCACTGCACAAAGCACCACCGAACCCAACCACCACTACACAACATCATCGTACCCAACCACCGCACACCGCACTGCATCGCACACTGCTGCACCTGAATTTGAATGCCGATCGACGAGGATGAAAACCAAATCAGATCCAAAATGCCACACCAGAACACTGTTCGATGAAGATGAAAGCCACACGGGATGAAAATGTCGTCAAGCGCGTTAGGTTGAATATTTTCGAGCGCTATCAGGGTGAACGCCGCGCGGATGGGAACCATCGTCAAACGAAAGCGTAGTGGGGATAAATAGAGGTGTTGATGTGAATCCGGTAGGGGCTCACGACGCGCAGCAATAGTGACATCGTCGCTCACTCCAGCAACGTGGTGGGATGAAGAGAGATTTTGTTGCGGATCCAGTGGGGTTTATGGCGCACAGCAGTAACGACATCTCCGCTCACGACTCGTTGCAGCCACAACATTGTCGCTCGTCATCATCGTTGTGGTGGTCCGAAGATATTTTCTGTTGGTTGGGAGATATATATATAGGGTTTTGGCCATTTGGGTGGGTGGTTGGGTTGTGTAGGTTGATATGTGTATTAATTTAATTTTATAATATAATTATCAATTAAATATTTGAATTATTATCTAATTTTTGAATAAAAAACATATAAATCTTATTTCTAAATTGTGAAGTTGAAAAGTCTATGTGGATGTAATTCTCACTTCCCCAAAGGGTATGTTTTATTTAGTGGAGATTACACAAAACCAGAACTTTAAATATTTAATTTCAAATTTCAGATATAAATTTTATTTATATAAAAATCAGACATTAATTCATCTTTATTTAAATTATAATTATCCAAACCTTAAAAATTTAATCATTTATCATATCCTCATTCTCTCTCTATCCTCTCATTCTCTCTCCTCCTCACTGTTGTAGCCGTCCTCTCTCTCTCTTCTTCCCCTCGATCGTCGTCGCTGAATGAGAGAATTGGATCTAGTCAATATGTGATCCAGTCATGCTTCCTCCGTCTCGTTCGTCTGTTTCCAAATCTTTTGCTCCTGCTGCCAAGTCCAAGGCCTCCGCCAGTAAACCACTAAGAAGAATAAGGCACCTCTGTCTCTCTCTCTCTCTCCTCACTCTTCTTTTCTACAGTATTCTCTCTTCTCACTCTCCCTCACTTTGTTTATGTTTTATGGCTGGAATTTCGGGTTAACTACATTGCGCCATTTGTTCAATCTCTTTCAACATCTTGTGTTATTCTGTTCCTAATCCAGTCAGTGGATCACATGTTGCTCTGCTTGGNTCACTCTCCCTCACTTTGTTTATGTTTTATGGCTGGAATTTCGGGTTAACTACATTGCGCCATTTGTTCAATCTCTTTCAACATCTTGTGTTATTCTGTTCCTAATCCAGTCAGTGGATCACATGTTGCTCTGCTTGGGATGCTTATATATCAAGTTCAAGAAGATTAAACCAACCATTAACGGGGATCCATTTAAATTAGATGACCTCGAAGGATCACTTACCCTATGGTTTTTGTCCAAGTCCCAATGTGTAATAGACGTGAGGTACTATATAATCTTTCCTCAAATTTTCTATTTTGATTTATTCTATTTAGTTATTAGGAAGATACTTATATATTATTCCAATAGATTGATGATTTATGGAGTTATCAACTTAAGCTTACACGTTGAGTTGCTTAAAAACCAGTGTAAAATTAGATGGAGAAATAGAGTCAGAGTCAATATTGAATTAGATGTTCGCATTAGTGCTCTATTTTCTGTTAAGAATGTAAATAACTTTATTGTACAATATCACCACCTTTGTTTCTGCTGAACCTTTATTTAAAGGCTTAGTCCCCAGTGTTTAGACTGAATGAGCGTTGTATATTTTTTGCAGAATGGCGAAAATCAACATTCCTATGAGGAGACAGTGGTGGTGGTAGTGGTACAGACGGCATTAGTGGTTGTGCTACTATTGGTGGTGGTTGTGGATGGGTGGTGGTGGTTGTGGATGGGTAGTGGTGTTCGTGGTCATGTCGATAATTTTAAATGATGATTTGTTGTCGGGAGGTGGTGGTGGTTCTGACGATGGGTGTTCGATTGTCATGTTGTTGGTGGCAGTAATGAGGTGATGGTCACAAATCTTGGTAGTGGTCACAGATTATTTGGTCGTTTGTGACCATTAAATTGGTTAATTTGTGACGGATAAATAATATGTGACCAATGAAACTCGATCGCGCTATGTGTACAAAGTCCCTTGACAAAGTGACGTGTCCAGGATAAAAAAGAAAAAGGAAAAGAAAAACTAAAAAGTTTAGAAAAGCCAAATACTTTCTCTCTCTCCTCATTTCCCTCAAACCTTTCCTCCCAAAAGCACTCCTCCACTGGCGAACCCTTCCTCCCAAAAGCACTCCTCCATCGGAAGGCAGTATCTCCGACAGCCGATCAATTCCACAATTGTACAGTACTATCAGATCCGCATCGTTTTCAAACCCACGTGTCAGAGACGGTTGATTACCACGAAAAATCGATCGACAAAAATTATCCCTAAATCGTCAAAGCACTGCTTACATCGTAGGTATGATTGGGTTTCTATGTCATTTCCTTATTTCTCAGTATATTTTGAATCCCATTATGCAATATCAGTACACCGAAGGGTTCGGGAATGAATTTGAAGTTTTTTTTTCACATTTTGTTCCGAGATAATTTATGTCTAAGCTGATTTTGTTTTGAAATGTCTGTGTATTGAATGGTGACAGAGACAATGTAGTTTCCCTCCACGCGTTACTTGAACATTTCACATAGACAGTGCAGTTTGTGTATTTTCATTTTGACAGGTCCTTCTCTTCAATAATTCCCTTTTGCACAAGAATAATGTCTTTATAATTCCCTGTTTCACCACGTGAATAATGTCTGCTATTAAAGGTGTCTTGACAATTTTGTAAATAATGAAGAAAGAAGAAAGAAGGCAAACTGAAGGGGGTGGACTAAACTAGCGGCGAAGGAAGAAGTTGAAGATATGACGCGAATGTTCCAATCTCAAGTTCGGCTAAATAATGAAGAAGAGCTCTTGATTCTGTGACTGTGAATGTGACGGTCCGTCGAGAAAAATTACCTACCGAAGGCAAATTGAAGGGGGTGGACAAGGCTTGATTAGTTTTTACATTTAAGTAGTCACGTTGAAGTTGGCATGTTGTAAATATAAATGTGGTCGATTAGTGTAGTGCAAACAATTGGTACATTTTGGTTGAAGTAAAATTGTTTACTTCATGTACCTTGGAAGTTATTGATATTATAATTAGTGAGTGAAATTATACTATGCTTTGATCGCCAATCAGTTAAATATGCATGCAACTCAACATGTGATAAGAATGCATCTTTAGCTAAAAAATGTTGCCTTGCCATAGTCCCAGCTGCCATCTGATATAGGTTCTAAAGTTAAGTAGGAGCTTGGAACATTTCACAGGAATTCCAATTTTCTGATATGCAGAATAAGCTACCACACAATTCTATGGAAGACCATAGTATCAATTCAAGTTTCAGTAACTGTGTTGCATCCAAAATTAAAATTTCAATCCAAATTGAAAATAAAAATAAAACAAGGAAATGCTACATTAATCAAACATCAAAAGGTAGCTCCTCGTGGATTCATAGTAAAATTACAAAATTCGTGACAATAAGACTCCTCAAGCTTTAGTTCGATTTCAATCGGGATGTTTTCTATGCGATGATCACTTGGTACTTCCACGGTTACCTGCGCAACAATAAGAGACAATCACTCTATCATGTCAACTGAAGAAAAACACATTAAAATGGTTTAATGTGGTTGAAGAAATTAGCCTCACCTTTTCACCCAAATTTGGCTCAATTTAAATGGAGCCGCCATGATGTGGTAAATATGGATTGTTGTATGTGTTCTCATTACTTGGCATGTGAATTCAAATTAATAATAGACGATTAGTTGTCAAATTTAAGTGTCGTAATTAAAAGAACTACTTACCAACTTCAGGCACATTGATTCCATCATCTCCTAATGTTTCACCCCCCGTGACATTCACACTGTCCTCAACATTCTCATTTTCGGATTCGACAGACAGAACAACTTTCATATTAGGATCATCCTGCACCATATATGTGAGTTGAACATACCATTAAGATAAAGATACTTTTCAATTGTCACATATATATGAGCAAGTATGCAGTGAATTCTATCCAGTAAATTAATTTACTATAAAAACTAATTAATTCATTATCCAGTGAATTCTATTTCTAATTAACACCTTTAAGTGGTCAATGATACATGCAATCATTATAAAAACTAAGTTGGTATTCTCATTTATGTGTCTTTGTAATGTTATGATATCTAACTGCCCTGGAATTCATTGACGACAACATGGTTGTATAAAATCTGTGGATTAGCGAATCGCGGAGATAGAAGCTCGTAACTGTTATGGTTTTTTCTTTTTTTTTTTCTGCAGAAGTTAAAATCCGATAATATGTTAACTAGAGATAGAAATACCAGTCCAAATCATAAAGCATTAACGGAGAACTTCATACCGACATTTGTGCCTCTTTATTTCCGGAGCTGGTGAATACGGCTGGATCGAAAAACGCACCTTTCTGCCTCTGTCTACCACGAAGTTGAAGAATGAGCAGCCTAAACACGCACCTTTCGGCCTCTGTATACTGTCTCTTTCAAGAATGAGCAGCCTAATTTCTGCCTCTGTTTGCCCTCGTCAATCGCGCAATGGAGGTCAGATTTTTCAAAAATCGACAGGATGTAACTTCACTTTAGGCGGTATCGGCTTTGTGTAACATCAAATTGGGAAGAAATGGGTTTGGAGGAAGAGAGTTGATTTGGGGGAAATGATGAGGTCGGACAAAGAAAATGGAACCGGAAAGAGAAAATGGTGGGAGCCAGACAAATTCTTTTTTTTCCCCCTAAAAATCTTGAGTTTTGGCGCCCTCAGCTTCCTCCCAAAATCCAATCACAGACGTTGATCTCCATTTCATCTCCACCGTACACCTCATTTTGTCAACAACTTTTGTCAACTGGCTTGGTACAAATAGCATTATTCAATGAAACTTATAAATTGTAACCAAGAAATAATGTGTGATATAAAAAATTGTTAATTTTTTATCGATAATTTGACAATTTGTGGCTTATAATATTTGTGATTTGTGACTGATGAATAAGTTGTGACGTATAAATTTTTTTATTTGTGATCGATGAACAAATTGTGACTTATAAAATTTCTGAATTATGACCGTAAAATAATTTGTGACGTATAACATTTCTAATTTGTGACAGTAAAATAATTTGTAACTTATAAAATTTTGAATTTGTGACCGATGAACAAATTACGACATAAAATTTCTGAATTGTGATCGTAAAATAATTTGTGACTTAAAAAATTTCTGATTTGCGACCGATGAACTAATTGTGACCTATAATTTTTTTGAATTGTGAGCGTAAAATAATTTTGACATGTAAAATTCGTAATTTGTGACCAATTATATAGAATTTGTGACCAATTTATATGGAATTGTGACCTTAATATATTTAATTAATAAAATATGTGTTTAATTAATTAATTTATAAATAAAATTTAAAAAAATCTGAAATTTTAAATTTTAAATCTTAAAAAATCTTAAACTTGAAATTCTAAACATGTTCTCTTAAATTTGAAATTTGTGAAACTAAACCTCTTACTTGTGAAATTTTCCCTTTTATTTATTGTTGGGTAGTCTTGCCCGTTAGTGGACCGGACATCTAGAAAAAACAAATTTAAGTTGGGCTTTCTTGGAAGCCCAAAGTAAATTCGCAACAAAAAAAAAAAAGAGCAAATTTTATTAATTTTATTTTCATTTGTAGTTCTCTTTGAATTACACACACAATCAATGGTCTCTCTTGATTACTTGTGCTTATATTTTCATATGATCTTTGTGAGGCCCATGCACTGATGTGCACATGCATTATCGCCAGCGCCCATCACAAGGCAACAGATGAACCCAACTCATTTTTTTTTTTGTCCCAATTTTTCCATTCACTTGCATGTTCGACTGGCCACCATCAAACCATGCAAATGAACCCCCACCCACCACTTGAAAATAAAAATACTAATAGATATGTGGATCACTTCTCGACAAAAGCAAGTCGATGAACAATAACATGAAATGCATGCTGTGGTGGAAAAAATTGGTCTCTCTATTTTCAGACAAACCAGTCACGGTAAGATTCAAAGAACCACGTACGAGTTTGAAGAAAGGATGTTCCGAATATTTGGTAGCGGTTTTTAAACCAAGTCAAATACTATATAAAATGTGTGCGGAGTAACCCAAAAATAGCAAATATTGCTATACAGGATATAAAACTAATGAAATTCAATATTGCAATTATGTTCATGATTCATGAAGGTTCTGATTTCAAACATCATCCCAACTTATTTATGAAATATGACATAGAAGATGGAGGGTATCGAAAAGCTCCGTTCAACAACCTAATAAACAGTATGAATAAATTAAGAAAATCACAGGCAACTACCAATCATAACACAACTGCCAATCTGATATTTAATTTTAAACTGGATCCTTTATGAGCTTAATCAATATCTGGATCCAAATGTTCCATGATTCTTCTCTCACTCTTTATCATTCACAACAATTATTTTACAATATGCAGATCGGGGATAGAAGCAAAACTATCGTCACAGATCTGGAAGAAGGGTTCAGTTCAGTACAAAAACCATAAGATATGAATAACAAAATCAGAAGCATGATTTAAGGGGCAAAAAAAAAAAAATTACGAAGTTGAGAAGGTTAATTGGAATTCAAGAATCCATTAAAGTTGGTGCACTGAATAAGACTTTTGCATTCATTTCCCTTTCAAACCTCCAAATGTAATTGAGACCTACCAGCAACTCAGTAATGGCAGCTTCAGCCTTTTCTTGATTTGCAAAATATAGAGTTTGTAGCAAGAGGACATTTGTTTTTGGCACCAAATTTTGCCGTTCAAAGCTCCTTTCACTTTGCCATTTGATCATGTTGTGTGCCAATGGCAATAGCCATCCTAATATCTTGTGCAAGGCTTCTCTCCATTCTGCAGCAAGAACTGGATCGCTGGCTGAAAATCCGACACCTTTCAATCTAGCCCTCAGAGAGAATCGAATACTATTTGGTAACATCGAATAAAGATCATCTCTTGCATCAACTCCAACAAGTTGGGGTGATCTTATCATCTTTTCCATAACGACGATCAAATTTGCATAGTGTAATGCAAGTGCTGTAGCCCCTAATGTAGTTGAAGGTGGTTTAAGAATCTTGGAGTTCAACTCGAAAAACCAGTGAGTTGAACTTATATTTTCTTGGAGTTTAGAGGGGCCTTTCATCAATGGACCAGATACAAAGGTGAAAGTATTTGGGTTTTCCGAAGGATAGACTGTGGCTGAGGCCGAGAGACTACGAGGAAGTGAAGTTGGATAACCGTGCCCCAGCCCGAAAACGACCTTGATCCTTGCAAGAATTGTGAAAATAGATCTAGCAAGCAACGATGCAACAGTGTCAAAACTTCTACGCCATAAAGAATTTTCCTTTAGATACTTGATTTCTTGTCTTTGCCAAAGAAGTTTCTGTTGCAAATCAATGATCTTCTGTTCTTTGATTGCAGCATCATGATCTTTATTATTGTGCAATAATTTCTTCAATCCATTCTCTAGCACTACAAGCTCATCCATTTCTTTGTGGAGAGTGGCTGTTGCGGTAAGATATCGATCCATTTTCTTGTTCTTGGCCTCAATATCCTTCAAACTGAGAAGCCAATTGTGAGGATCACGTCCCGTGTTAGCGAATTCATCGAACAAGCGATCAAATTCCCTAAGATTTGAATCCTCACACCTTTTACTTATCCTGGATAAAGATTCCGCAAGCAGCTTGAGACTTCCAACCATTTCAGCACACGCCACACCGAGTAAAAACGCATCATCGTTTGAAACAATTTTACGAACACCTTCCAGCAATACCGATTCACTGCGAATTCGCGCTACATTCTTATCCGTAAGAGATTGCCAGAGGTGAAGTAGCTTCGACATAAGACTAGCAATCTCAAATGCCAAAACTCCAACAGTAGATTTCTTGACTATGGGCTTATTTGTAACAGGTGGGGTGGCACGTACAGCATCAAAACTATGTGATATTGTTTTTTTCACCTTGATCAACCATGTTTCAAGAACCATGATTTCTATATACAAGAAATTTTTAGATCGAGATGAGTTATGATTTACTAGTGTTTTTGTTGAATTAGGAAAGATGGGTTTGATGAAAAAGAGAAGTAAATCCTCAAGGAGATGAAGTGGAGACAGTATTTCTGGAAGATATAATTGAAGAGTGGAAGTGTTGAGAGAAACAGCGTGGGATGTTGAAAAGCACTACAAATACACTCATAAGCAAGAAACAAAAACACGCGCGCGCGCGAGCACAACATATACATACATACATCATCATATATGTGCATGTATATAGTGAAAAATCCACATGCAATAAGAGGAAGTGATGCATTTTTAAGATATTAAACAGAAGGAAATTGTCGTCTTTATATTGGATTCCACTTGCCAGCAGAATTCCTCTATTTTCAAGACAATAATGGAAGAAAATGGTGTTAGTTTTCATTTTATGACATGTTTATGTTAAAGATTAAAGTAGGAATAAATAAGTATATTAAACTTTTAACGGTTCAAATTTTTAGACGAGATGTTTCAAAGCAAATGAAGCATCCAAATTTCACGTCTCATTTATGATTTTGATAAGCAAAATTGGAAACGGATAAATAAGTATACTAGTTTTTTAATAGTTTAAATTTTTAGACAAGATGTTTCAATGTAAATACAAGAATCCAAAGTTCGTGTCTCATCTTGCTTTTGAGTGAAAATTTTGCATGTTTTAGGATTTTCATAAAAAAAAAAAATCGAAACAGACCATCACTAACATAATTTATCAGTAGAATTGAAAATGATTAGAAAAGAAAGAAGATACATGTCATATAGGGCCTATTTAGCAGCGCTTAAGTCAAAAATTGTTCTAAGATGAATAAGTTATTTTTTAACATATTTGAATTGATAAGTGCGTTGTGCGGACTTATTTAGGTCACAAAACATGAAAAATTATTGATGTATATGTTGAAATATGATTTAATTCGATATAATTTGTGTTTGTAGCATTACATTGATGAATGGAATGAAGAGTATGCAAAAACGAGCGGAAAAGGACCACATTGGAAGAAAGTGAAACTTTGGGGACCAAAATGCAATTATTCAAAAGTTGACCCGAATGGCAAATCAAGCATGGAATTGGACTAAGTAGCACATTGTGATATTATGGAATGTTAGAAGAAGAAGGAGAAGAAAGCAAGACCAAAAAGTGGATGAAACAAGATTTGGGGACCAAAGTAAACCAAATGGAAAATAATTTCTACCATGCAGTCGCATGGTAGAAAGTTCATGCAGTCGTCCAAGCACCAACATGAGAAGAACAGTGAAAATTTTTTATAACCATGCTGTCGCATGGGTTTATATCATGCAATCGCATGGTTCATTCTGGGCGCGAATTTTTTGATTTCTTTATTCGAACCAATCTCTTATGGTAAGGTATTTTGACGTCCTATATAACCCTAATCTCGTCCAAAAAGAGGGTTTACGCATTTTTAGAGAGAAAAACGACATTGAAGAGCAAGGAAGAAAGCAAAAACGAGGGATTTCACTCCAATATTCAAGATTTCAAGAATTAGATGATGTCTTCTTCTAAATATTTTTATTGTTCTTTTATTTTATCCATACTAGGCTAGAATTTTTATGTACTAGGTGAATGATGAACCTCGCAATGTGACCTTTTAATTTTCTATTTTTCAATTTGTTATTCAAACACGATTGATGGATGTT
>CAIGRQ010271887.1:4014-16396 GCA_903798375.1 Fraxinus sp. D2006-0159 | reverse complement strand
TTGCCAATCTATTTGCATAAATTGTTGTTATAAAAATATTAAAAAAATAACAAACTGACATGTGTATGAGGACTACTTGTAATCTTCACTATGAACGTTACTTTTCTAGAAAAAATATGCCATTGTATGAGCTAATATATGTAGTTCTATATAATTTTGTTTACATCTAAAAAAAATTACATGTAAAAGACCTAATTACCTTGTGCACCTCTATCTATACCCCTGCTAATCAAGTTGTAACTACAAAATCTGAGACTACTAACTCGTCGTCTACCATATCATAATCAGGTAGCATGTTTTCACAAATTTGCATTGCAGCTTGATAGAGAGCATATTTACCAGGAATATTATCACTACCAAAAAACTCGGCTTCAAAGACGAAAATTTTCGTCCCTGAAGCCTTAATTTCCGTTGCTAAGGGCTTTTAACAATGGAATAGTCCCGTCGGTAGATCCGTCGTTAATTGCCTCGCCGCTAATTTTACCGACAGATTTTTGACCGTCGGTAAATTAGAGACTAAATATTCCATCGCAAATTACATACGGATTATTTGCGTCGATGATTAGCAACGGAGTTCTGTCTTTATTTCCGTCGCTAATTTGAATGAAAATTTTTAAAAAATAATATATATTATTTTTATTTTTATTATTATTCTTTTCTAGGGAAGTTAATAAATTAAAGTTTATAGACATTCAAAATTAATTGAATTAAAGTTCCAGTTGTTTCCTCCAATATTCATCGGCTACTTCTTCATCTGGTCGACCATCTGAATCATTAGCTTCAATATATGGTTTGCACATCACACGATTCAAATATTCTTGGAGTCCATCCAACAGAAATGCTAGAAGCTCTTGAAGTATTTAAATCAGGGAAAATATTATAATCATCATAGGTAGATCTGATTCTCCCACTTCTAACAGACATCAACTAATAAAATGCAAATGCATTAGTGAAGATTAAGGAAATGCATTTGGGCAATGATTAAGTATAAGAAAAGAGGGAACAAACTTGAGAATCATGCTGATTAAAACCACTGAATTGAGGAGCAAAATGTGCAAACTTCAATTTGAATGTTCTTAGTGCTACTGGAGTTGCTCCAGGAGCCCATAATTTCTTCAACAAGTCTCCAAAAGCTGAAGCAATGTATTGATAAATTGCATGAAGATTGTAAAAAAAGATAAACAAAAGGGATTTAGAAAGAGTACTGGAAGTTCTATAACAAAATAGTGCAACTTAAAATAGAAAATTCATGACCTATAATGTGTGCATCAATACAATAGCCAGTGAATTAAGTATGATGCAAATCCATTTACAGAAGGATTAAATAGGAAAATGGGCATTTTAGATCTACATACTTTGCACAAAGATCAATTAATTTGGTGTTATCTATGTACACGAGTCATGACCATCTATCAGGCTGGGTTTAGGAAACCTCAGTTAATAAGCCTATTTGACACTAAACTAAGCCAAATTAAAGGGCCATCTATTCTCCTAAAGATGCAAATTTACACATATGTAACCCATAAAGAAATGAAGAACTATATTCAATTAACATATCACTGGGCAAAGCAAATCTCTCCACAGAACTATATTTAAATTAAGAAGTCAAAGCAAATCTCTTCACATGGCAATACTAACTCAAATTCATACTTCACAGAATCACATGGCAACACTATATTCAATTCACATTTCACGGTGCAATTCAAAATTATAGTTCATCTTTTGCTGTACCTGATGATACATATGCCAAGAGCTTTATTCTAATATTATAGTCCATTAAAGGATCACACAATATTTTAGGATTGATATACTCAAAAGGGTCATCAATCTTACCTTCCAAAGGCAATTCATTGGCACCTAGAAATAGCACAACCAACTTCGAATTCTATGGCCCAAATTTTAACAATACCCCATGTTCAATTCATAACAGACTAAGTGACTATCAGGTTACAGTTGAATCTCTACACCACCAGAAGTCCAGAACCGTAGAAAATCATTCTGTACGTAAAGAAAAATAAATAAAATTTACATCCATTCATCAAGTAAATAAACTCACTGTAGGTTTTAATCTAACACTGATTTGAACTTACATATTTTGAAAAAAAAAAAAAAAGAATTACAAATTTACAATATAAGCGAGAATGCGAGCTTAGTAGCTTACGGAGATAGATGATTCTCTAGAGAAAGAAGCCAAGAAATCCAGGTAGTCGGCGGGTGCTTCACAGTTCACAATCTAGTGCAAACAGGGACGTAGTGAAAGTATCGAGATTCGAGCATACGGGACGGGTCAGTCGTGAATGGAGCGGTCAACGGGGGCTGAGCCACAAAGACTTGAGAGATTGATGATCGGAGGAGGCGGAGGGTCGGAGGCGGTGAGAAGGCCGTGCAGCCGCAAATGGAGAAGACGAGGGGTGGGATTTGGGAATGAAATGGGAGCAAACTGCAGACGGGTGGGAACTGGGAAGGTTTTCACATTTTTAGATTGGGTTGGGCCTTCCTTCTTGGGCTGNGATCGGAGGAGGCGGAGGGTCGGAGGCGGTGAGAAGGCCGTGCAGCCGCAAATGGAGAAGACGAGGGGTGGGATTTGGGAATGAAATGGGAGCAAACTGCAGACGGGTGGGAACTGGGAAGGTTTTCACATTTTTAGATTGGGTTGGGCCTTCCTTCTTGGGCTGAAAATTCATCAATAATTATTTTACTCTTTTAGAGCTTGTTGGGTAGAGATTTTGTGGAGGAAGAATTGATTTTGAATAGTGATATGATGGGAAATGTGTGGTTGAAAAAGAAGAAAAGGTTATTGATGTGATGGAAAATATTATTTTATTGAAGAATGTGTGGTTGAAAATTAGAATTGATTTACTGTAGAAAATCAAAATCTGTACCAAACAGGCCCTTATATTGTTTTCAACGGAATCATCGGTTGGGAAATTTTGTGACTAAATTATTTTTTAAAATTTTTTACCAATGAATTATTGACGAAATTGTACCAACGAAAGTCTTCCGTTGGCAATTATGTTGGTAATTTAATATATAATTTTTAAAAATAACAAAATAATAATATATTGCTAATTTGTTGTTAATCTATTGGTATTAGCAATGGAAGACGTTCGTTGCCAAATTTCCGTCTCTATTGCCTCACTTTCTAGTAGTGTATGACGCACGAGTTGCCATTCATTTTTACTTCCTCATAGAATTGAAGCGTTAATTTTAGTAGTGGTAGCTAACAAAGTGAATACTACTAAATTGAAGTTAAGTGATTTGAATGAGATTTTACAGAAAATTCAGGGATAAAAAATGAAATTGAGATTTTAACTACAAGTGATTATTCCTTAATGTTTCTTCCTTCTTGTAATTTCTAATCTTTAAATATGATCTCAAATCCACAACATAACTCCCCAAAATGGATACTGCAGAAAAATCATGATTCATCTGTACTCTTTAATGTGTGTATGTGTGTGTCTTGGGGGAGAGAGAGAGAGAGATAGAGGTGATTCTAAAGTTAGTAAATTTTGAAAGTTATTTGGCTTTTTGGCTTCCCTGCCATCTTTTCAGGCTCATTCTCTAGCTCCCTACTCAATAGGGTGGCTGCTGATTAAGAACTGTTAAATTAAGAAAAAAAAAATACTTGAATTATTTGTCTCATTTGTTGCATAACTTGTAATATATACATTATGATTTGCATATAATTAAATAAACCCTACAATAAAAGTACTTGTTTTGCAGCTGATAATCAAGAACCAAATCTCCATTAAAACAAAAAAAACTCTTAAAAATTGAATCACAATTCATAATTTGTAACATTCATTCATTCATTCACAAGTTCTCTTCTTTGTTTCCATTCTTAATCATAACTTTTTGTTGCCTTTTGATCCAAGCAAAGAGTGCTAAAATTATTCCTCCTTTAGAGTCTTCCCTGTCAACTTCAGTCCTTCTCTCCCAGATATCCCTCTGATATCTTCCTCTTTCTATCTCTAACACACTCCATGTGCCCTCCTCCCACGCCCACCCCCACCCCCTCTTTATAATTCAACATTTCTTCCACTTTCACCATTTCAACTACCTTCTTCTTCTTCTTCTTCTTCTTCTTCTTCTTCTCTGAAAAGTGAAAATCCATAATGGAAACTCAACAAAATCATCAGCAGGGAAATGAAGATGGAGGGAACAAAAACGGTAATTTTCTATGCAGGCAAAGCAGTACAAGATGGACACCCACTACCGAGCAAATAAGAATCTTGAAAGAGCTTTACTACAACAATGGAGTTAGGTCTCCAACTGCTGAGCAGATTCAGAGGATCTCTGCCAAGTTGAGGCAGTACGGCAAGATTGAAGGCAAAAATGTTTTTTATTGGTTTCAGAACCATAAAGCTCGGGAGAGGCAGAAGAAACGCTTCACTAGTACTCCTCCTTCTGCCTCTGAGGTCCCCATGCACCTCATATCACCTGCTTCTGGTGTTTGGAAATACCATCAAGATCATCCGCTCCCTAACAATCTTACTGCTGCTGGTCAATATTTAAATTTCTTATTATTAAATGTTCATATAGTGATTAGGTTTCTTGTACTACTTCAAGATTTTTTTGAGGGTTTTCTAATTTCATGCCCATAAATGTGTTTATTTATTTTTTTGTATTTTTTTTTTTTTTTTTATGTTCAGGTTTTCCATCTTCATCAAGTTCTTCGCCTGGTTTGCTGAATGTTGTCCCTGGCTATGGATCTGTAGCCATGGAGAAGAGTTTCAGAGTGAGTACAATGATTTTAACCTGTATATTACATATTGATGAAAAGTATACTTTATTTTGGCTACAGAACAAGAAAAGCAGAAGGTGTCTTTCTGAAGTATAAATTTGATCTGCAAACAAGATAAAATGGAGAAACAATACAAACCTTTGTTTGCCCTTCAGAAAATACCAACAGTAAGAAAACCCCTAAGTTTCTTGGTGCAAAGAAGCATTAGAAGATGACATGGAGAGGAAATATTACATTTTTTTCTGAAGAAAATGAACCGTGATAGTGATTTCTTAATGTATTTAATTCAAAATTTCAGGGTTAATAACTATAAAAACTTGTTTACAATAAATAGAAGTTCTTGACCAACAGTTCAGTGCAGTACAGGTCTCTTTCTCTCTTTAATTTTTCATTTCTTGCATTCAAATAAACTAGGACTGTTCCATATCACCTAGTGGTGATGGCAATGGATCTGGTATGGGTAAAAACTTAGTATGGGTCGGAGTTGACCCGTATTCTTCAGGAGGAGGCTACCACCCATATCTTGAAAAGAGAAAGTATGCTGAATATGAAACCCTAGAAGATGAACTGCAGGAAGAAGAACAGGCCCAAGAAATTGAAACTCTCCCTCTTTTCCCCATGCACGCTGAACACACTTTCAAGCAAGAAACTAACTTCTATAATGGCTGGGAGTACGGCCGGCGGGCTGAAGATAACAACAACGTGGGCTCGTCTCGGGCTTCCCTCGAGCTCACCCTCAATTCTTACCCTGCTAGATTGCTCAATTCTCCATGAAAACGAAAATGGAAATTTCACCCTCTTGTTATGATGAAGGATTCTACCTTTTCTGCTGTTTAGTTTGATGTTATGTATCTATTTAGCTTATGCAAATGATGAATAAACTTACCAACTATTATTGCAAGGTTTGAAGTAATTAATTTCAGTTCATCAGTTAAATCTCTCTCGGTCTCTCTCGTTTGTGTGAATCACACCACATAAATGCAATTAATTTATGTTTCTCATTCCTTTATCGAACCCTCCCCTCCCCTCCCCTCCCCTCGCTCTCACTCTTGTACTTCATTTTGGTATTTATAAATCAGAGTAATGTTATTCAGTACCATTATGATCAATCACCAATTTACGTGGCAACTGCTTGAATTTAAATGATAAGAGTCCCCGAATTGGGTTTATGAACATCTTTAAAAAAAATAAAAAAAAATAAAAAAAAATTGCTCCACTCTTTGCCAGTCTATGGTTGAAAGGTTGTTTGATGTCATCGTCAGCTAAAAATGAGAGTATGAGACCGACAAAGCAGCAAAAAGCAAAACAAAATGTGAGAAAAACTGTATAAAAAAATTGTGAAAGCATAAAAATTGTAAATAATTATGCTTGAGTAATGCATACGATTCCGAGAATTGAGAAAAAAAAAAAATCTATTTATAAATGTGTTAAAACTTGTTAGTTCTATGTTAACGAACAATTTTTTTTTTTAAATTAATACACATTTTCGAGAATCGAAAATTAACTCCACAAAGTTTGTTCATGGAGTGTAAGAGGGCATAAGATTAGGTCATGGTAAGGATCTAACCATTGATACTCCACATCTTCAAGGAGAATTACAAGTTTTATGTAAAGCTGAAACTACTCCAACTAAATGCAACATTTTATGTGGAATATAAGTAAATCGATTTTATAATTCTCTTACTATTTATTTTTTTAGTGTTAATGGCCAGTCGAGAACGTCTCTTTTCGATGGGAATTAAAGTGAAAGGCTTCTTATTTGTTATCCCTGCCATTGGTGTTTTTTCGATGCTTCTTGGTTGCTCTGAATCCGGCTGGCTCATTGTAAGATAGGTCTCACAAGCTCGTGCAACTCGATATGATCGACAACTTAAGGAATTAACACAAAAGACTCATAATCCTTTGTTCTATGCACCTTTTAACGCAGGAGGAATACATGAATAATAATAATAATAATAATAATAATAAAAGGATTTTGTTCGCAACACACGAATGGGTGTTACTCGAATTTTGTTTGAACGGACAAGAGAATTATTGAAATTCATCAAACAACGAAAAAACTTAAATTTATTTATCAAAAACACATGTGGGTTTTAAATCCCTTAATATATATTTAAAGAGTCAAAATGAATCATAATCAAAACGAAACCCTAATTGTGTAGATAAATTAGAATAAAATTTAAAAAATGCAAAAATAATGAAAATACCCTTAAATCGACTTAAAACAGAAAAATGTTAAAAATGAACCCTTAACCGATAAAATCTGACCCCTAAACTGTGCAAACTAAAAAATACTTACGAATTTTACTCTTTCGCGTAAATCTGACACGAACTGAAAATTATGTTTGTTCTCGTAGATCCTTCTTATTTCTCCTATAAATCAAATAATTTATGATTCACTCTTCTAATTGTTGCACATCACCTTCATTCCTACATGAGAAAAGAAAATTATTACATTAATTTTATGATATATCATACGACTAATAACTTTTATTCACATTTTTACTTACCCACATCTTATAATCTAAAAAATAAAAAAAATTGACATATGAATTACTATTTCCAAAGGAGCTAATGACTCGAGTGAGGTCACTTAATCCATTGATTAAACACAAAGCACGTGCAGATTAGGCTTCTGATTATTATAAGACACTGAATGCAAAAAAATAATTCATGTAAATAATTATCATTACTGTTGTAAAGCCTGAAGCACGTGGCAGTAGTCTTCTCGGACAGAGATTTAGGTGGGTCCCAAATCCTAGGTGAAGCTTAGGTTGTAATACCAAAGTCTAGGCACAGTGTAAAGTTGTTAATCAATTAAAATATTTTATGTACCCAAATCATTGCGGTGTTGAAAATTAGACATATTTAATACAAAGCGAAAAAATAAAGTGAGAGTTTGCTGAATGACGATACGCAGCCGTTATTTTTGAAGAGTATATATTTCGAAGTTTGAACCATTTTTTGCATCGTAAATGTCACAAATTATTTCTATTCCATTGTCCTTCCCAACGTGCTTTACAAGAAATTCCAAGAACAATGCTACGACTACATAGAATTTCAATGACATTTTGACAAACTCTAATGTTTTTATTCTGTTGAAATTTCATGTAATTGTAACTTTATTCAAATTCTAATTACCAATTATTCCAATTTTTTTTGTTTTTTCGTTTTAAAATCAAAACGAATTATTTATTAATATTGGAAATTATAAAATAAAAAAACGACAAATAAAAATCAATTGAACTTTATCTAAAAATGTTAAACATTAGAATCTCAACATTTTTAGTGTAGTTTCGACTCCTTAATACTCAGAAGTGAAATTCTAGATCTCAATCAATTTAAATTTATGAATTTTGTCCACGTAACAAATACTATTAATATAAACATTAAAAATGCATGACTTGTCTTAATTTAAAGTTAAGAGGACAAAACTGTCAAAGATTTAACATGGAAACCCAAATTCGCAAATTTAATATGACTTTTCCTTACAATTTTAATATTCACTTTGACAATTTTTATCATGTGAAAACCATATTTTAGGACGGGAATTCAAAATTTTACTTTGAAGGTTGAAAAGCCAAAACCATAATAATCGAAAAGGTTAGAGAGCCTAACCTTATTTTTTTTTTTTTCAGAAATAATATATGTAATAAATCTTGACCAATTTCCACATATAAAACTAAGTCCATGTTTGATATTGATTATAATCAAATTTTAATTTAAGTCAAAATCAAATAATTAATATCTATTACAGATTTCATAGGCCCCACAATTTTTCAACCAGACATTCCATCAACTTTTATCAATCAAAATTTACAAAAACATTTATTTTTTAATCTTCACCGAACGGGGCTAAAAATACAGGAAAGTCCAGTCCTTGGTTTAGTAAACGATCAAATTTTCTTCATAATTAGA
Organism: Fraxinus sp. D2006-0159; assembly: GCA_903798375.1. Classification (NCBI taxonomy): domain Eukaryota; kingdom Viridiplantae; phylum Streptophyta; class Magnoliopsida; order Lamiales; family Oleaceae; genus Fraxinus; species Fraxinus sp. D2006-0159. Next base: position 7,734 of record CAIGRQ010271887.1, on the reverse strand, counting down.
CCACAATATTTTTCTTTTCTCAAGTACAACAGAGAGATTCTCTACTGTTCTTCTCGTGTCAAGTGGGGGCTGATTATTTTTAATCTCAAAGAAGGATTTTGAAGTACGAATTATAGTCGTGTTCACTGACCCAACAGTTCGACTGCGTAGCGTACAATTATTGATTGGATACAAAAATCCGGAACAAATATTTCCTATGTATATCAGCAAATTGAGCCATCTAACTGACAATTGGACCAATGATGAATTTTAATATGCCATTAACCATATATTATTGCATTGTTATAAATATCAAATTTTTAATAAAATGAATATATTGTATTTGCCGCTATTTGATAACCATTATTAGGAAAATTATTTTTTCTGTATACTCATTTATAATTATGCATTCACACAGTAAAATAAACTCAAAAAATTTCCATATTTTTTAACCGCGCTTTTTTAAAATACTATTTTAAACATTGTTTTGATCAAATAACGGCCATCAAATAGGATGGCTTGCCTCTCCCTCGAGAAAGAGGCCATCTATTCCTTGCTTGATTTTACTTCTCGAGTCTTTACAAGGGTACTATTGCATTTAAATAAAATCTACATAAATAAAATGTTTCTTATTTTTTTTAACATCAATACAAAACAAAATTATTAATGCTTATCAACGAATGCTAGACGATATAAAGTATGAAATTATTTTTTCGATCCATGGAACTTGAAGCGACAATTTCCACAACCGACCAAATAAGTTAAAGTTTTTGACCAAATGACTCAATCAAGTCTTTATTCATACGTCGAGAAACTGAAAAGGTCCCAGTCAACAAGATTTTGGGTGGATATTTTTCTTCATTTGGATTGACATTTTTGCTCAGTTTTGAGTGTTCTCATAAACCCTAATGAAAAATGTGGGCAGTGAAGCGCATGCATGGGATGGAGCCTGCACGTGTAAACAGAGAATAAATTAACGAATGAGGAAATTCTCAACAATGCTTCTTTTCTCAGTGTATGGATTTATGAAGATTTTCATTTAGTTTTTGTGGGATCCAAAGACGAAATCTTTCAAACTTTTTAAGGCTTCCAGTACGTAATGTCCCTTACAAGTAAAAGTGAGCCATCACTTTGTGTCTTTTTTTTCAAACTCTTTAATATTCTTTTGCAACTTGGTCAGTTTAATAACCTTTTTGTCTGGTGCAGTGGTGTGTTACTTCATGAATTTTGTTTTTTATGTATCCCTATTACATGTGCATGTGTGTTAGGATAAAATTTGGAATGAAGATGAGATTGATGTTGGGTGCATGGGGCATGTTTTACATCAACAATGTTCGTGAGAGTGACGCGATTTCAATAAAATGAGTAAGAAGAGAAAGGAGTAGACGTTTACAATTAGGATTGCTAATGATCTAGTTATTTTTCATTAGATTGAGCAATGGACACACTGGAATGACGAATGCAGAGATTGACGTGGGGTTGTATTAAATGAATAAGATGAAATATGAGAATATATGTCAACAAGTGGAGTTGACACCAATTGAAGATAAACTAAGGGCTCGTTTGGCATTGTTTTCCTTTTGCTTTTGTTACCTGTGGAAATTTTTTTGAAGAAAGCACCTTAAACTTTTTTTTCTAGAAACTAATTTTAAAAGAGCCACTACACCAAAAATGACCTTTTGCAACATACAAAAGGCAACATTCATCAATTGCATATTGCTAAAAGGGGTCTATGGCAACATTCAGCAAGTGTATGTTGCTATTGATTGACAAAATTGAGTTTTGACAACGTTTTTTTGATGAATGTTGTTAATACGCCATTTTGCAACGTTCATTGCTCGTTATCTTTAATTTTTTTTGCAACGTGCAAAGCGAGTTGCTGTTAACATTTTGCAACTTGCAATGCGCGTTACCGTAGATTAGTTTTAGCAACGTTCAATGCACGTTGACGTATATTAGTTTTAGCAACGTGCAATGCACGTTGTCATTATATCTTTTAGCAACGCGCATTGCCCGTTGCCAAAAAAATCTTTTAGCAACGTGTATATGAACGTTGCATTAACCTTTTTGTAATGTTCATATGCACGTTGTCATTAATCCGTTGCCATTACCAACTTCTGTGCCCAACCAATGGCTATATATATATATATATATATATATATTAGTAATATGATCTTTCAACCCAAGGGTATAGCCTAAATCTATCACCAATACCCACTACCCAAATGTAAAAGGCCCAAACCAATACCCCAGCTAATTCAAAAAATTAAAAACAAAACAATAACTCTACCTCATCCACACCCTCATCCATCGACCTCTGCCTCCGGCCTTTGCTTCATCCACACCCTCGTTCCCCGACCTATGCCTCCAATACCCATTGCCACTACCCTAATATGCAAACTCCTAGCTCGGTGCTGTCGATTAATTCTTTTTTTTTCATCCTTCGACAATCGCCAACAGTTCCAGTTCGAGCCCTAGTTCTTGTTCGACTTCGAAAATCGACAGCACTGCAACAGGACGATAGATAAAATGCTTCCTACCTAGTTGTGATGATGATGGATCCATGCTTGTCGTTTTCCATCTTCTATTTCCTGTCTACCAAGTGAATGAAAAGACCTTATTCAGATTGAAGATTGAGTAGGATATTATGATATGGTTGCAATAGGATAAAACTGTGTTATAATGATATTAAGTTGCTTTCTTTCGCAGACGGAAGATTTTGGTTGAGTTCCCATCTCAATGAAGTTGAAATAGTGCTTGGATAAGCATCGATTTTGCCAAAGACGAAGCTTCTATTTCTCCATTCCATTTTCTAGCGGGGCATGAGTAGTGCAAATAGTTTCTTTTTTTTTTTTGTTGTTGGAAAATTGACTTAATATTGTACTGCAGGGAATTAAATGATACACATGCATTTATATAGTTCAAATAGTTTCTTTTTTGTTGTTGAAAAATGGACTTAATATTGTACTGCAGGGAATTTAAAACACTTGCATTTAGTTTGTAAATTGGTTGCATGAACCAAGCCCCAAGATAGTGGATTGAGTTTATTTTGATGTAGTTTTCATTCTTGAAAATGTAGTTACCTTTGAATGTATGGTTGAATTGAAATGTATGAAAATTTTTCTTTAATAGAAGTTATGTGATGATGTTCAAATGTTAGAAATTGGAAAAAACAGGGAATAGAAGGGTCAACAACAATGTAGAATCCAAAAAAATAAAAGGTTCTACTGCTATCCTACGATAACGTTCGTAGAACGTTGTTAAAAGATCTACCTTAGGACCTTTTAACAACGTTCACTTAGCGTTGTTAAAAAGGTCTATTGCAACGTTCTCTGAATGTTGTTAAAAGTCCTACGGCAAGGTCTTTTAACAACGTTCAGAACGTTGCAATAGAGATTTTTAACAACGTTTAGAGAACGTTGCAATAGACCTTTTTGACCCTTTTAACAACGTTCACTGAGCGTTGTTAAAAAGCTCTATTACAACGTTCTTTGAACGTTGCGAAAAAGGTCTACAGTAACGTTCACTGAACGTTGCAAAAAGTTGAAACTCTACAGCGACATCAAAATCCGCAACATGCACCCGAATGCTGCAAAAAGTCTATGGCAATGTTTTTTGCGCGTTGCCATAGGTGGTTTTTGGTGCAGTGTAATTTAGAGCTTCTTATGCACGATAGAGAGCTTTTTTTTTTAAAAATAAATAAATTTAGAGAGTAATTTTTTTTTTTTTTTTTTTTTTTGT
>CAIGRQ010271873.1:0-11126 GCA_903798375.1 Fraxinus sp. D2006-0159 | reverse complement strand
TGCAAAAATTCCTACATCTCATGATTGAAATATTAGAACTGTTAATATATTATTTTCCTTTTTGAATTAGTGAAGAATTTTGTCATTAAATTAATGTTACATGTATTGGAGTCTCAAATACAATTTTTCCGTTGAATGGAATCCTCAAATTGTTTTCTATTTATACGTCAAGTTCGTAAATAAGACTTTTATAGATCCAATTATCGAATTAACGTGCAACACCGCCCACTAGTACAAGTGTAAAGTTGGATGGTACGATGAATCATGACCACCTGATTGTATAAAATTGAGTGAGTACTGATGAATTTAACCCTCAAGATCCACTCTTATGAATCTCACAATTGAGTATTGGATCTTTGGAAGTTTTCCAGGTGTCTTCTTCTTCAACGACCTCTTTCTCAGAGACATAGAAAGAGAGACCGGTGGGAAAGAGAAAATCATACGAATTAAGAGGAACAAGAATTAGAATAAATATATGGAAAGCATACCGGGTTGGCAATTACTTTTTCTAGGCGGAATAGCAACATGGATTGTGTTTTCTTCAATTCTCAATGTGACCCAGAAACTCAGATCTCTTACACAGCCATGGGTCTCTCACTATGTATTGTCTGGTACTTCCATTGTTCTCAAGATCCAGGTTTGAATATGCGGGCTTTGTTTATCTGAAGAATATGCATTGAAAGATTGATTTTTATGGGGCTTTTGAATGATTTTGATTTGATTTTGTTGAGTCCTGCAGAAATACGAGCATAGATATTTGGATGCGTTCTTTTCTGGGTTGTCTTGTGTAGTTTCTGTGCCTTTCTACACTGCCTTTCTTCCTTTGCTCTTCTGGGTTTGTTCTCTATCAAGCCCTCTCTGATCTACATTTGTGTTTGTTTATGTGTTTCTCATATTGACCACGATAGATCTATTAAAATTATTTGTTGAGGGAATTAATCATTAATTTCTTAATTATATATTGTAGAGTGGGCATTGCAAATTGGCTAGGCAGATGACTCTTTTAATGGCCTTCTGTGATTATATGGGAAATTGTATAAAGGTACTCTCTTTCTCCCTATTTTAATAATCACGTATATAATTATCTATTTCCATGCGTAGATTGATTTCAATCCTATTCTGCAATTTTGTTTTAACCGTGTTTCGTAGGATGTGGTATCAGCACCCAGACCAAGTTCACCACCTGTTAGGAGAGTAACGGCCACCAAAGATGAGCAAGATAATGCAATGGAATACGGATTACCTTCTTCACATACTCTTAATACTGTCTGCTTATCAGGGTATGGAGATTCTCTCCCTTCTTTTTCTTGTAGCTTTATATGCTTCTGGTTGAACTTTGATATAACTAGCTAAACAATCGTAACGCATTCGAGATGCATATTGTGCTGACTTTAAGTCGTTTCTCCTTGAGAGTGTACATGAAATACTTTTATGAAAACCACACATTGTGAGGGTGTATATGAACTACTTATGCAATGGTCATAAATGCAGAGTTATAGTATAGCTACATTTTTCGTGCAATTAGTTTCATTGTCCATGCAAGAAATGCATGTGTTTCTGAGCCAATATATGGTTCTAAATGTTAAAAAAACTGTTACAGTGTTCTAGTTTAGCCAATTTGAGCTTTAGAAATCAAAACCGTAAAAAATTGTTACAATGTTCCACTTTTAGCAAATTTGAGCTTTAGAAGTCAAACTCCGTGTCTACTAGGACAGGATTTATCTTGTTCTTTAGCTTTTCAATGCTTTACATAAACTTAAATCTTGAGTTTTGTTTGGGCAACCAGGTACTTGTTACACTACATATTGTCCTACACTGGAAGTGATGATGTCAGCACAGAATTAATGGGGTTTTCCTTGGTTTGTTTGGTTGTTGGTCTTATTGGTGTGGGTAAATATCACTTTATTCCTTACGTTTTTCACTTCTCTTTTATTCTATTTATAATTCACTATTTAGCCTGTTCTGAAAATTTGTTATCTTGCAGGAAGAATTTACCTGGGGATGCACAGCTTGATCGACATTATTGGTGGTCTAGCTCTTGGATTGGGTATCCTGACATTTTGGCTCTCTGTTGACAAATACATAGATGATTTTGTAGTTTTAGGACAAAAGGGTAAGGTTGCATGGCCTGCGCTACATGTCATCTTTGAGTCGCAAATGTTGCTGTCTTTATCTTAACTCATGTCATGTCACGTCACTTGTGCTTGTGGATACTCTAGAAAGGTGGCAGAGTGGCTTCCTTATTTAATAAAACCATAGTATTCTTTTAATTTAGTAGTGAGTGTAACATTAATATCTGATATTGGGAAACTAATGATTTGTGACAAAGTCTTGCCAACTTGGTAAAAGCGTAACTACCTATTGGCAGAGCTCGATACGCTAAAGAGTAAATGTGTAGTTACCTATTAGCTGTGAGCTAATAGGCAACTTTTAATTTCTCTTACATGAACAATGTTTCCTTATTCTGCTAAAAATAATTGGCCATTACCTTGCTATAACCGGTAGTTATGAAGACTTGTTTTGTTACCTCATCTTTTTTTGATGCCCCTCTTCTTCCATCCCGACTGTCAAACGACATCGCACTTCTTCCATTTGCATTTCCCAGCTGAACATGCATAAGTTATGTATGCTATTATCTCTCAGTTTATCTACCGTAGGTATCTGCTTAACCTTCCAATGAACGTGCGTAGCAACCATGTCCATGAATGTATTTATTTCTAACTGAAATATATTTTGTTTTTGTGCTGATTTATCTTAGAATTGTAGTTCTACTCTTCCTATAATGTTGATATGTTTTCTCTTAAGTTGATTTGCTTTCTTTCTTACAGTCTGTATAATCTTCCTTAAATGTCATACAGTATACCTATTGAATTATATTCTTATACACTTTTCGAATATTCCACTCTGCTTAGTTCCAGGCCGTCTGAAGATGTCCTTTTCATATCATCCAGTACAAAAGGTGTCAGTTGCATTGGTGATCAGTTGAAGTGTGTCATGTTAGCAAACGTTAGCCTATTGAATTGAATGTTCTCTAGTACAGCATCAAAAGCATTTAGGAGCAATAAAGTAGAACTGAAATACCAAAGATCTGAAACTCTTGGATTTTGAACTTCTTGGAAATAGTAAAAGTAAGCTAAAAAAAATTACGATACAATTCAAGCTTTTATTGAAGAACATGGTGCCATGGTATAATCATGTCCGGAGTAGTTTTATCAGTTGGATGTGTCCTTCGGTACTTGGTGTGCCTTGCCTTTATTGATTATAATCTTGAAGTATTTGATGTGTCTTTGATGCCTTCATATCCCTTTGTTGCAGTTACATCGTTCTGGGTTACTCTTAGCTTCTTGTTACTCTTCGCTTACCCTACGCCAGAGCTTCCAACTCCAAGTTTTGAGTATCACACAGCCTTCAATGGTGTTGCCTTGGGCATTGTAAGCATATTTTTGCAGCTTTTTAATTTTGAAGCTGTATTCAATTTTCAAGTTAGTCGTTTGTGTTAGCAGCGATAATGTTGCCACTGCAGGGAGAACTAATTTGTATTTTGCATGTTTCTTTTCATGTCTTGACATTAAAATTTTCTTTTGCTAAATGATATGAAACATGAATGGACATCCAATTTTTTGAGATATGCGAGTTTCATGACTTGAATAACTTTTTCCAGGTAATTGGGATACAGCAAACGTACCACCAGTTTCACCACGAAAATGTTGCACGCATCATGACCTCTCAACTTAGGCTTCATGCTTTTGTGGGAAGAATGCTTTTGGGAATCCCAACAATACTTCTCGTGAAGTTCTGTAGCAAGGCGCTCGCCAAATGGATTCTTCCCATTCTCGCTTATACTTTGGGAATCCCAGTAAGATCAACTAGCTATATACCAGCATTAAATAGTGCTGGTAAAAAGTCAGATATAAAGCAGTCCGGCTATGTCCAAAAACTGCTTTTTTTCTCAAAGCAGACCTCATTTGATGTTGACACAGGCACGAGGCTCCTTCAGTATGCTGGTCTTGCCTGGTCTACAGTTGACCTCGTTCCCTCTCTATTCTCTCACCTAGGCCTGTGATGCTTGGTTTGTGTCTTTTTCATAAAGGAAATATCTTTTTTCTTTAGTAATTTTTTTTTTCTTTTTCATTTTTCGTTTTTCGGATTGTGAGGTGGGGTTTGCTATGTTGGGCAGTAAATAGAAAATATTGCTGCTATTTTTGTAGGTCTATTGTTTAGAATCATTCTGAACTTCGATGTATAATATGCGATTATAAATGAAGATGATTGACTTCTGGGGTTCTGCTACTGTTAATATGGTAGACTTGGCTGATCCATACAGCGTTTGGGAAATTCTTAGAGGGGAACGCTTCTTGTTGTGGTACTTCTGATTCCAATAAATGATGTTTTCTTTTATTGTTTGGATTTGAGGAAATAATTTACGCTTACTAGCTTTGGCATTTGATCATAACATTGACTACCTTGGAAACTGAATTCATGAAATTTTGAGACAAGCATGAAGCCTAAGTTTTCTTGAAGTTCAATGTAGAACGGCGGAAACTCGGGCGGTTATGATGGTTAGGAAGTCTTCTATTTGTTCCATCTTATAAGAAATTACAGTAGTTAGGAAGAGAAATAAGGCAGCAGTTCGTTTGCATTTGGCTGCAGAAATTAACCACAATTATTTCGGCAGAAGCCACATTAGTTTCGCAATGATCTACCCTTCGTCACATGCCTCCTTAATCATGGAGTGGTCATTAGAGAAGAAATCTTTCCATTCTATGTTCTCATCATCAATCCCGAACTGATGTATTTCCTCCTTTGACATAAATAGTAAGAAAAACCTAACTTGATGGGCTTAGGCCAACCTGCTAGTACAAACCCAATAATAAGAAACATGAATAATAAAGTCCAATAACAACAAATAAATCCCGATGTCTCGATGATGTTCGCATCAACTCTCCCGAGGTGGAAGAGAACTCGACCCCGTCGAGTGGATAAGGCAGAAAAGGCTGCAATCAGTCGCCCAACCATAAAATTAAGGGTTGGACGAGCTTGCTACGACGTCCATAAAAGCGTGTCAGCGGTTATCTGAATCTGGTGTCCCTACAAATATCCCCTAGATGCGTGGAAGAAGAACTAGGCAAAGGAAGACCCTCCTGACTCCGATAGAGCTCCAATAAGTCTGGGTCAAGCTGTTGTAGTATCTCTAGTAATCCATGTGCAATCAGACTCAGACTGATCAACCCAACGAACAATGAAGCTCCGAACATCCCCAACTTTAGTCAACACAATCCCTTCATCTAAAATAATATCAATTTTATCTTTCTGTGCTGAAAAAGGTGGTATTAAGTTAGAAGTAGCAAGAGATTTCGGGTTAAGATCCACAGATGGAGGTAGGAGAGGATCATTGGAGGGATTGAAATGGCCAAGAAACTAAATCCTCAACATTGAAAGTATGGTGATAGTCAAGATGTGGCGAAAGATCAATAACATAAGTATTTGGGCCAACTTGCATCAAAATTTTAAAAGGACCAGTGCTACGAGCTTGCAATTTAGAGGTATGTCCATGTAGGCGTCGCTCTGGTCGAATGCGGATTATAACATAATCCCCAATATTAAAGTCAACATGTCTTTTATGCAAATCAGCTTGAATATGCAAATCATGAAAATGTTGTGCAAATGCTTCAGCTGACATAGAAACTCTAGCATGTGGGGAAGCTATGCAATTTAACAATTTCATTAAAGTACAATGTGGCAACCCTGGACGCATATGAGGTTTTACTACAAGGGATAAAAGAAGCCGTGAAGAAGGAAGAAAACGTAGGAGAAGGAAAGACGTGGCAACGACTAATCTTAATTTTTATCAATCATTCATTGTCGCAATTAAAATGAAAAACCATATAAATAGTAAGAAAAACCTAACTTGATGGGATTGGGCCAACCCGCAATTACAAGCCCAATAATAAGAAACATGAATAATAAAGTCCAATAATAATATAAAGTCCAATAACAATAAAATAAATCCCGATGTCTCGATGATGTCCGCATCAGATTCGTTTCCTAATTTGGATGTATAAATGAAAATAGTTGACTTTGCAGCTCTGTTACTGAATATGGAAGTTTTGGCAGACGAGAAATTTTTACTATTGTTTCGAGATTTGAGCACTAAGGTTCGAGGAAAGAATTTAAATTATTAGCTTTGCATTTGATCATAACATCGACTGAATTCATGAAGTTGTAAGACAAGCATGAACCGAGGGAACTCATACCATTATGATTTATCGTAGGCGTACATTGAAATGATAATACACTGGGGATAGGTAGGCAAGTCTTCTTTTCATCTAATCTTAGAGCAAATTACAAAGTCAAAAGAAAAAAAAGGAAGCAGTTCTTTTACAGTTGGCTTCAGAAATTCTTCCAGCAGAAGCCACTACAGTTCCACAATCATCTACCCTTTGTCACATGCCTCCTTAATCCTGGAATGTGGACATTAGAGATATAATCTTTCCAATCTATGTTCTCAACATCAAATCCGAACTGATGTCTTTCCTCCTCTGACATGTATCCCATCAGTCTTTTTGTGTTGCTATTGTCAAACCTGGCAGTATTTTTTATATACATTATTGATATATTTGGTATGCTGGACAACAGTAATTGACATGATTAAGGAAGAAAAACATAAAGCACAAAGAAGTGCACAATCTTAATTGTACCTTCCACCGTAGAAAGTGTATGGTTCATAAATATTAGCTAAGTATTTTGTTTGTTCCACTGATTTCCTGCAGATACTTTTGAGCTTCTGGGACAACTTCCCATCAAGGTTAGCCAAAGCTCCTAGCCCACTTCGTTTAAGTGCCTCTCTCCAAAGGTGAGAGGAAAAATCTTCCATAGAGCTGAAAAGCTTCATTGATGGAACACGAATTGGCGACCCTGTTGAGTCAGTGAATGGCGAGGAGTTGAAGTGTTCATAGAGCAATCTGGCCAGGTCCTTGAAAACTAACGGGTTCACGATGGAAGAAGCAATTTGATAGATATTGCTTTCAGATTTTCCAGCCGCCCCGTGCTTTGCCATGGCTGCCAATGTTGCATTGACCACCATATCAGCTGGAACCTAAAGCAAGCTATTTGTTACATATTCTATATAAATAAATGCAATCTTCTTATAATTTGAGGATTAATTTTAAAGGCTTATAATTTACTTTCTTTCTATTCTTTCCCACAGAAAGTTAAAAGGAGGTTCAAGTGAGAGACCAGATGACGATGAGACTAAAGATCACTGGTTTATGAAGTTGAGTCGAGCTACTTACTACATCAAGGACTCCATTGGGATCTACCAGAAATCCGGTAAGTTGTCCCTTTCCGTAATAGAGAATAATTGGATCCATCATCCTGGGGAGGAAAGGCTCTTAGTATCAAGGTTCATCATCTTAGTCCATATTGTTTTTTTGGGGAATGGACTAAACAGAATATTAGACAAGATTCTAGTTTTTCCTTTTTTCTTTAATACTATTCAGTACTATCAGTTGTTTAAACTAATCATAAAATTACCTGCTCCCTTCCATCCATCCAGGGAATGGCTCTTTGTATGTGCTCTCAATAACACTTGGTCTCATTATAACTACTGGTATGTCACCTCTCATACTATCAATCATCATTTCTCCCATAGCCTTGGTAAATACATAAGTATCTTGCCACCCGAATTTGTTTGCCCTGATAAAAATCACCAGTTTCAGAGCATTGAATATACAGTCACTTACCAAAAGAAGACACTGCCATAGAAAACAGGATGTGCAAAAATTTTGACAAGGAAAAAAACAATAGATCGAAAATTTTCATAGTGGGCAAGGTCGTGTAAGTAGTTGGTACAACTTAGGACTATCTTAGCAGGTAAAAAACTAAACCGGAGAAGTTAAAATTTGAATACTTATTACCTCTCTAAACCGAGTTCTTTCATTTTCTGGACGAGTACATTATCTTCGAGAGCCTTTTTTGATTCCAAAACTAACTTGATTTCATCCTCAACTTGCAATGTAGGGAGGGATCTTTGTTGGTTTCCTAAAAGAAGACTCTCCATTGCTATACTATCTCCTAAGCAGAAAGGCTTCTCCATCACTCGTCCCTGTCGTTGCCCATTGACATATGCTGCATGCAACAAAAAAAATTCTCCAAAATGTTCTTCAATCAACAAGAATGTGATTTTCTCAGACAAATCTCTTTGCACTAGTCAATTTCTTTTTATAGATTTTGAAAAAAATTCAGGTTCCTACGAAATTATTTTAAATACACACACAAAATATATATACATTTACTTGCCTGTGGATACTTGCACAAAGAGTTTAAGTTTCTTGCACTGTTTTGCAAAGCTCATAAGACGGGTAGGTCCACCAGTGTTTATATCAAGGGCAACATCATACCTGAAACTCAAATAGATCTTTGATGTGAAATTTACTTATTTTCAAATTTTTGTTTAAGATTCTACTTATATAATTGAAAATTAGTTAACCTTTCATCAAAAGTTGTATTAGCTGCTGAATTTATGATTATATCAACCTCTTTTCCCATCATATCAGCTATATCTCCATCAAACCCAAGATTAAATTCGGAGACATTTCCAAGAACAGGGACTAACTTGCTCAATATGAAAGCTTGATAAGATTTTCCATAGGTTTCTTTCAGACACTTGAAAAGTTCTGCATTGATGATCTATGTATGTAATACAATAATATCCAAAAAATAATTAATAACTGATAAAATAAGCTCGAAATATTTGATCATCATTCAACAAAAGTTAATATTCATACTTCATTTCTCAATCTCTCCATTGCAGCTTCATTGTTTTTTGCTTTGATCAAGACAAATATGTTACGAACATCAGGTGCTGTCCGCAGTATCTTCTCAATAAGAACTGGAGTTATTCGTCAAGAAACAAAAGACTAAACATAAATTTAGAGAAAATGATGTTCAACTGTGCTTAAAAGCTGTTTCTTTAGAAGTATAAGCAATTTTTAAGCATGGCCCAAGAGAAAACTGGAAAATGAAGAAAATGGCTTACCTTTTCCTAAGAAACCAGTTGCACCAGTAATGAGAAGGGATTTTCCTCTGAGAAACTTTACAATGCCAATAACATTATCATGATCATCATGCCTCTCCAACAGAGTAGATGAACCGCCGCCATAGGGTACCAAATCCTTGACCGCAATATCTGCAGCAGCCTGGCTATTCCCATTTGGGGCTAAAACTGCATTGCCTGAATCCATTAAGCCCCTTCCATGATCTGTGCTAATCACCGTTGATTTTTGAATCAAAACAGAAGACATCCCACTTGATTTTAATGCATGATGACCGCCACCACCACCTTGGTGGCAATAAACTATTTTCTGCTTATTCTTCAATAATTGCTTATTTTTGTCAGCCACTTTTTCAACCCTTTTTGATGCTACAGAGATAGAATTCAGAGACAAAGCATCCATTACTGCAGAAGACAGGAACGAAAAGATAAAGAAATGCAAAACAAACTAATGCTTTGAGGTGAAATGTTAGCTAGTATTTTTTTATGCAAATAATGAAAAAGCAATTAAGAAATAAGTAGTTTGAATAAGATAAGAGTTTGGTTTGATTTAAGAGGGAGGAAAAGAGTGAGAAGATGACAATAAAAATACTGTTGGATTGAGGTTTTTAAGGTTGTAGGAGATGAGAATTAGGAGAATAACAAGAAGGCTCTCTTTTTGCCACCCCGCACTCACTTACTTGCCAACGGCTAAATTGGCGAAACCCTTATCATCTTTCTTTAAATTATATCATTTTTTTTTATTCTATTTTTTATATTTTTGAGCAAAGACGACTCAAATTTATTTTGGAAAGTCATCATGGACAAGTCACAAAAGGGGCAATGAAACGAGGAATAAGGTTGCCCACAACCTGGCTTCTTTTTCTTCAAACTCACCTGCCATTCAGATTTATTTTTCAGTTTAGATATACATAAAATTATTTACTATCCAAAATTATACCAGAAGGAGTGAGAATCATGAAACAGGTTCATGGGATTTCAAATTGATCGAGTTAGCACGTGACGTAGGGCTGGACAAAAGTTTTCGAACCGAATCGAACCGAGCAGTTCTTCATAAATTAAATACCCGAACAAGTATCTAAATCGAGAATTGATGTGTTCGGTTCGGTTCTCGATTCTAGGCCAAGAACCGAAAAATCGAATAAGAACCGAATTTAAATAATTTTTTAATTTTTTATATTAAATTAATTAAATTATTTTAATTTTTTCTAAACAAATTAGCAAATTAATTAGGTAAATTTAATTTTTTGTTTGAATTTTTTGGTTCTATTTATTAATTTATATTTTTTGGTATTTGTATATATTAAATTAATCTTATTGGATAGCTTGTTATTTATATGTTTTTAAATTGGGCTACGTTAATTTGTAATAGTTTCGAATGAATATGTTATTAGTTATATTTATGTAGTGTTGTTGTAAATGTTAAAAAATTTAATTATGGTACGGAACCGAACCCAAACGGTTCCATTTATTAAATATCCAAAAATTCTGGGTCGATTCGGTTCTGAACCGAACCGAACCGAACCGGACCATATCCGGCCCTAACGTGACGATAAATACCCTAAAATTTTAGGTCGATTCGGTTCTGAAGAGAACCGAATCGGACCAGACCATATCCAGTCCTAACGTGACGATATAAATGATTTAGAGCAATGCATTGCTACCTTAATCAAGAAGGGAGCATTCTTTCAACATTAAGAAATTATACAACTCAAGGAATTATTTTATGGATTATATTAGAGATGGAAATGAAACAATAGATTACAACTAGCTAGTAGATAATGAATCAATCTCCAAAATAGAGCTTCTTTTCTATTGAATATTTGTTTCTTTTTGAAAGCTAAGATAACCATAAGTATGAGATATCAAGGCTACGTGTTATTCAAAGTGCATTCACTACTACAAAAATGGTTATTTACAACACTAAAAAGACAACATTTGTTGATAAATATTGTTAAAAGAGTCTTTTGGCAACATTTTAGTAAGTAAATGTTGCAATTGGTTAATATAAATGAGTTTTGACAACATTTTATAGAAAAATGTTACGATAGACCCCTTTTACAACGTTTATTGA
>CAIGRQ010271856.1:0-17299 GCA_903798375.1 Fraxinus sp. D2006-0159 | reverse complement strand
AGAAACCCTGGGTCAAAAGGACATTACGGGCATCAATCGCCAGTGCCTTTGTTTTGGTTATAGTATAAAAGTAGTATGTCAAGCTCTTGGAGAAATATGGAAGAACAGGTTAAGTCTGGCCAAAACTCAGCTGACGGGCAAAAAACTAGAGAGCATATATCTCAACCCCGGCCTTGGCATTTGTTCCAGTCAAAATATCATGGAACAATTCCTTCCCAATAAAAAATTGAACGCAAATGAACAAAACATCGCTCGCATCATTCATGGTAGTAGGAGGCTGCACGTAAATTGGAATTTGATGAATAGAGAAGGGAAAAAAAGGAAAGAATATAATTCAAGGTGAAAATAAACGTGAACACCTCTCTACTGGACATTTTTATAGGGCAGACTCGGTTGATTAATAAACAGCCCGTAACAACAAACTGATCTAAGCGGAATTGGAGAAGCACCAAGCTGTGGAAAATATGCTCTCAACCACAATTGAGCAAGCCAAAGAAGCCCACTGCCAGTAGGAGATGTATTATTCCGCAGCTGGGATAGAAGAAAAGGATCCCGAATCAAACACTTCATTTCCTTTACTTTTATCACATTTAACTTTCAACTGTTCTGTGTACTTGCGCCCCTTTGAGGCATTTCGCTTCTCGCCGATTGTAAATCTTCATCAATAAAGTACTCATTTTTGAAATTTTGTCTCAAAAGGTCTGTTCCTTGTACAATCGTCTGGACCATCTCTTAATTGTTAGCGAGGCCGAATTTCCGTGCGAAACAATAATGTAAGAAATCATTCACGAGAAAATCATTTAGTCTAAATATTGCCAGTTATAACATCTCTAAGAGAAGTGCAAGCTGCAAACGTGAATTAGAACTCTATAATTTCTCCTGCCTTATATATATATATATACTTACCAGTTTATAGAAGCATAATCAATGGACTATAAACTGCAGTTATTTAAATTGACAAGCAGGTTCCTACCAGAATACCTTGTGAGAATTATAATGGCATCATGCAACTTTTCTGGAAAATCTATAGCATGAATATCTAATATTTGGTGAAGAGTCAATCAAAATAATTCCATGGATGACAGTAAAAGCCATGAACTCACAAAAAGAAAAATTACATTTACCTACCAATATCTATCAGGGATTGTAAGATGCTTACATGGACGTCTTTTTGAATCTGTACGTTTTCTCCTAAAGTGCGATCTGAAAAAAATGAGGAACACTACAACAGAGAGCATTATAGATCCAGCTGCGGTCCCGAGTATTATGCCAGCCAGTGCTCCCTTGGTTATTCCAGATGGTGAAGAAAAGGGATATTCTACAAAATAAATAAATAAATAAATAAATAAATAAAATCTAGAAGTTTAGAACATCTCCTGAAAAATAAGCAAAAACGGCGAAAGCCCATGAAAGAGATTACTGAAAAATAAGCAACAAACTTGAGGCATCTATGATAGCAAGAATACAACACAGAAATGTTGGGAGATAATGAATGCATGTGATTTTCCATGTATGTACAAATTAAAAATCCACACAAAGGCCAAAATTTTGTTATCCTCAGTGCGTAGTTGGAGCTGGAAGATCAAATGTAATGGTAAAAGTTCGAAAAAAATTATCCAGGTTATTGCTTGATGACTTCATGTTGGAAAATCAGTTACCTTTTTCAGTGTTCTGGTTTTTAACGAATAACACTGCACTAGAGCTGATTCTTACCATTTTGTACAAGTAAAAATCTGAATGCCACCAACTCCACTAGTATAAAACAATTACTCATTTTCAACACGAAAATCTCTCCTTTTTCCTCTTATAATAGCTTTAGTTGACAGCTTAAGCATGGACTAAGGTAACATTTTCTATAACAAGCCACATGGCACATTTTTTAAGCTATACAATTAGATATATTGTTTCTGTAGAAGCTTCCAGTAGAAAATGATTTTAGTTCATAAATAAAATGTAAAAAAAAAATCCTTTCCCTCAGCAGATAAAAGGCATATCGTGAGTTAACGTGATCCACAAGATTGTTTTATCTTCAAATAAATCCATAGTGGAACGTGCCAGATGAGAAAGGAGACGAACCATCCAAACGCGTGAAATTGAGCAGCTCAACAGGTCCAAAGACATCGGTAGATTCGGTACCATGAACTTTCCATCCACCAAACAAACCACGAATTCGTAGGACCTCACTCATATTAAACAGCTTCATACTGTTGTTTCTGTATGCAGGAAAAATCTTCATATACATTCTCAGTCGAGGTCCGTTTAGCCATGCAATTGAATCAATGTCTAACTGAGAAATACTCAAATTGAGACCATGAGTTATGTTATCCTTAAATTTATCAATATACGGCCCAAAATTTGTGAACCCAGGACTCTTTAAACGATATCCAACAAGCAGAGGAGCGGCACAGAAGCAGTGACCAGCTGGAGATGCTGGGGTAAGCTCATAATGAGGTGGACAAGATTGATGACGGCAGATATTGGAACTTGTATGGGTCAACGTATCGTGAGACTCTTCCTTATAGGATCCACAGAACTGAATTGGGTTGCTTTTGGAGCATACAATGTTTCCTTGAAGGCTGAAAATGTTTATATTGATGAAAGGGGGGAAAAATATACTTCAATATCATAAGTTATAATGCTTAGATAAATTAGAACTTCTACTTTATATCTGAGGACGAAAAAAGTCATCACGGTTCAAAGTGATAATTGGACGAACCTAACAGTGACATTTGGGGGTAAGACAAGACTGCCAGAAATGTTTGAAAGCTCATTGTTCCTAAAATCCCTGCGATGTCAGAAAGCATAACTGCATAAGTGAGATAATAAATCAGAACACTTTGACATCTTGCCCTAGTCAACCATTAGTTTTAGTATATGATGGAAACAATGGAACTCAGCTTCAACCTCAAATTCAGCCTAATCAGTGATAGTTATATTCCATTACCCCTGGGGGTGGGGGGATGGTGCAACACCCAAGCCTAAAGGAAATTAACAGGATCAATAATAGGTAGGATAGGCATAATTATTTCCCTGTTTTAGGTCTTACAAGATGAGTGAATTAGATTGACTGAGAGTTCTATCCTGCCATAAGGTGGATGGAACTGAACCACTTAATGAATTGTTTGCTAGTGACCTGCAGGAGAAATGACAAGGATACAAATATTGTCAGTTCAGCTCATACTTTGAGAAGGATCAAGATTAACTATACCTTGGTCACGAACTGCACATGAGAATGAAGATTAACTTGGAACCTTCAAATTTAGAATTAAGTCATTTTCAGAACACCAAATTGATTAAGAAGTCCAAGAATGCTCACAATTTCTGCAAATGAGGAAGCCTTGAAAAGCTTGTAGGAATAGTTCCACTAAGATTGTTGTTAGATAGATCGCTGCATATTTGAAATTAAGTATTAGTTCCAAAAGCAAAAGTAATGTTTTCCAAGGCAAACCATGTAATACCAGTTCCTATGTAATTCGATTTAAGAACCAAAACAGTCAGTAAATTGAGTCCTTACATAGTTGTCATATTCTCGGAAGGCACACCTGTTGGTATTATTCCACTAAGCTTGTTCAGGCTCAAGTCTCTGAATTGAGAATGATAATTAGAAGAATAAATACCAGCTAAAGACCATACTATCTCAAAAGTTAAAACACAAAATTATGAGGTCAATGTCCAGCATAGCTAAATTTACAGAATATGGGCTTGTTTGGTGGAATGGACTATATTAAAATATCTAAGATATTTATCTATAGTCCAGTCCAGCTTGCCAAACATGCATCTAATGTGTAACGACTTACATATAAGCAATTTTGCCCCATTTAGGAATTGGCCCTTGCAAGCTGCAATTCCTAAGACTCCTGATACAGCCAACAAAAGCGAACTGTAATAAAAATTGACCTAAAAAAATTATAAATGTGTGCCTGATCCCCAAAAATATGTCTGCCTCCATCAATAGGACTTTAACTATAATCTATTCTCGACCTTCTGGTGCAGATGACGTGAATGGTGATCGTGAACTATCGATTATCTATACCTATAAATCTGTTTTGGAGCACAAATGTACAGTATATACTTACAACTTCAATAAGCGAGGTAAGTTTCCATAAGAAGAAGGTATTATACTCCCCTCAAAGTTGTTGTTATCAAGTTGACTGAAGAAAAAAAAATGTCAGATTTGAATGTTTAGAGATTTTTCCAGTAAATCCCCAGAAGAAATATTGACACACTTACTTCATATAACAGTAAATAAAAGGAATAAAAACATAATATCAAGGAATGGACAAACGTAAATGTATCTTATAATAGATGCAAGATACATACAGTATCGTTAAACGTGTCATTTTGGAAGGTTCTGGTGGAAGATGTCCCGATAAGTTGTTATTATCAAGCAACCTGCAGTGTATTAACTCTTTAACTAACATCAGATGATTAGATGAGTGGAATCGATAAGAAAATCATGTTTCCAACTCACAAATGAGTAAGATTTTGCAATGTATAGAGCTCTGGCGGTATTTCTCCACTTAGAGAATTATTATTCATGTGACTGTTCACAGTACAAAGACATAAAATCAAAATGAAAAGATGATAATGAAAAAACTGAAAAACAAAATGATATTAGTCCAGAAATCAAGAGAACTCTTTACATGTGCTTAATCTTGTTCAACTTAGCCAATGACTTTGGTATTGAACCAGATATTTGGTTCTCATCAATCTGCAACCTGTTCAAGTTACGAAGATAACCAATCTCATCAGGCAAGGAACCTGTTAGTTTGTTTCCATTGAGAAGCCTGAAATCAGAAAAAGAAAAGGTAAGGAATGCATAATATAGTGCACTTTTAAGTAACTTTATATCTCCAACAATATTTGGCTAAATTCTTACTTTTAAGTATAAAAAGTTACTTCTCCTAGAAGTAACCTAGCTTAGTGTAAAATAAGAAACTTATTTACAACTTTCATCAATAAAAAGATTTATTCATTTTAAAACTTATTTACTTATAAATAAAATTTTTTAAGCTAAGACAAACATGCTTATACTATAAACATGTCAATATCCAAAAGAGAGACCATATTTTTTGCCAAATGATTCTGATTTAGTGCAATTCTTGACATTACTTAGCATTAAATCTGATGCACTTCCAAGCATGGATTTACGAGAGCTCATCCATAAGCACTAGTCAAAAATTATACGAAGTAGAACGAGTGTTAATTTAGAACAGGGAAGAGAGAATGAGCAAAGAACTTTTTCAACTTACAACAATTCTAACGATTCAATCTTGCCTATCTCCGTTGGTATAGTCCCACTAATGTTGTTCCACATAAAATCCCTATTAAAGTGATTAACAAAAACAGTTATTGAAAAAAAAAAGAGGAAAGCTACCATTCTGTAGAAGCTGATTAATTGAAAAAACGTACAGAAATACTATTGGAAAAGAGCAGAATGAAATACATCTTACTCACATTATCCTCATATGAGATAGATTGCCAAGTTCTGGAGATAATTTTCCAGACAGATTCATATTCAGTAATGAACTGCCAGTAAAATTGCATGTTAAACCAATTTTACGTCTATAAAACTGTAAGATAGAGCATAAAAGGAATTGAAATTATACATTTCTTCGACATGAAGATACTTATCATCTGGTGTAATATTATAGCAGAAAATTCCGGTCCAATTTGAAGTACATGGATCCCCCCTTTTCCAGTTTCCAAGATGATGATATTGATCGGTCAAACTTTTTTTGATGTCTTCCAATGCTTTCACTGCAGGAAACATTTAAAACTTATCATGGTTTTATCAAGAATTAAAAGACACCATGTTTCTGGGTTCTTATGTTCGTGAAACTGAACAAAACTTATCTAAGTTTCTTTCATGATTTTGCATAGATTACAAGTGTTTCTGTCCTCTGCCAATAGATAATGATAGAATTTGAATACGAAGACGATATTGAAGAGAGAATGGAGAAGTTCAGAATAATGCTACATTTTTATTATATTCAGCTTAATCCATTACCATAATGTCCAAATGACTATATTTGTTTTCATCTCTCTTAATATTATAATAACAATTCACCAACATTAGGTGAACGGATTAATGGACAAAAGGAATTGCTCATAAAATTAGCTTGATCGTTTTCATCTTACTACTAAGATTGAGTGAAGTGTTCAACTTAAACAATGAATTAAAGGGGGAAAATAGTTGTTATTTTGGTCCTCCTTTTTTTCTTTTTTCTTTTTTTTTGGAAACAAAAATAAAGATTCAAATGAAAAATGAAATCAGTAAGTACTATACACAAAATAAAATCAAACGTTTAGATTAATAAGGAGACATAAATTGAAATCAAATCCAATTAACTCCAATCATCTTTCATCAAGAAGACAAACTCATTAATAGAAATCTACTTGCCATTCAATTGGTTTGAATGCCTCAATTGAGGTTTGCTTCTCATTTAAATAATAGAATTACAACCTCTAAATAAGGTAAATTCTAATTAAATATCTTGTACTAATAATCGTATAATTATGTAAAATCAAATCTCTTAGATTAGGAAATACAATCAAATCTCCTATATTAAGAAATAAAATATATTTGGTCAATTCATTGACATCATCCTCAAATTGATATTGGACAATCAATAAGCATCAATTTGGCAACCATAAACTGGTGGGAATGCGAGATAGAGTTTTGGTAAGACATCATCTGTTTGATTTTCGGTGGAGTTGTGAGGAAGAGAAATCACATGGCAACCAAGCAAATCACAATTAGAATGTCAATCTACCTGAATATGCTCGATATGCTCATGAAAAATCAAATTACTAGCAATCTAAATAGTACTCATGTTGTTAACAAGAAGAGGAGTAGGAGTAAATTGTGGAACACCAATTTTCCCAATAAGTCCCGAAGCCATAAAATTCTAGAACGGGCTGACGACATGACCCAATATTTAGACTCAGTGGAAGATTTCAAGATGCAAGTCTGCTTCTTACTTTTCGAAGAAACACGTGCACCGCTAAGAAATATACACCATGTGGTGATGGAACGACGAGTATCAGCACAATCAAACCAATCAACATCTTTAAATCCTACCAATTGAAAATAAGTTCCAAACGAAAGAACAAAATGCAATCCAAAATACCTTTAAGATAACTAAGACGACGACGACGAACAACAGCTAAACGGGTCTGACATGGAGCTTGCATATACGAATTGATATGTTGGACAATGAAAGAGATACTAGGTCACGTAATGGTCAAATAATTTAAACTCCCTACTACTTATCGATATATGGAGGATTAGGTAGGGTTCGCCACTCTCCTGACATAGTTTCAAATTGATCTCCATATGAGTAAGAGTCTAATTGTTATCTAGAAGACCGTCAAAGGAGAGAAGCTCCTGGATATACTAATGCTGATGCAAAAACGTGCCTTTAGAGGAATGTACCTCAAGTTTGAGAAATATTGAAGAGGACGAAGATCTTTAATATGAAAGCTGGTCAATTAGCTATAGATTATACCTTATAACTACAATACCATCAACATATACAAATAGTATAACAATTCTAGTATCAATTATGTGAAAGAAGATAAAAGAGTATGATTTTGAGTAAATGTGAAATCCAAAATATTAGTACGAAATTTCTCAAACCATGCCTACGGTGCCTATTTCAAACCATAGCGAGACTGCTTTAAGTGACAAACCTCAACAGAAGAATCAGAAAAAAAATGTTGGATGAGCCATAAAGATTTCTTCCTTCAGATCACCGTGTAAAAATGCATTACTCACATCCATTTGCCAAAGTGACCATCCTTTTGAGGCGGCAATGGCTATAACAACGTAGACAATGGTCATTTTGTGGCCACAGGAGCAAATATTTCCTCATAATCGAAATCTATTCTTATCGATATTTGTGTGCTACTAGACGAGCTTTATACCTATTAAGTCATTCGTAATGCAACTAGATAGTGTAAACCCATTTGCACCCAATATGCTTAATCTAAAAAAGAAAAGAAAAGGAATGATGTCCCAAGTGTGATTATCCTAACGAGCCTAAAGTTCATCTTGTATAGCTCTACAGCCAATACTTTTAAGTAGAATCCTAAAAGTAAGACTTAGGCATAGAGGTAATTTTAAGAATAGCTTGAAAAACAAAATGAGAGAACTCATATCTTTTGGAGGTCATGAAACTCGAGTAGATTAATGAAGCTCATGTAAAACGGGATCAAACTTCAGTTCATATATAAGAGTCAATCGGGTGAGACGTCGTTAATAGATAATACCGACTTAAAATGATTAACGGGACATATCATCAAAGGAAGGGAGCAAAGTAGACGAAAAGAGGAACAATCCAATCTGTATCACTAAATCTCACCAATTGAAAATAAGTTTCAAAAGAGAAAACAAACCGTAGTCAAAGGTACCTTTAAGATAGCGAAAAAGATGACAAAAAATAGCTCAACGTGTTTGGCAAGGAGCTTGCATAAATTGATTGATGTATTGGACAACAAAAGAGATATCAGGTCAGGTAACGGTCAAATAATTCAAACTCCCTACTAGCTACCAATACATCGAGGGATGAGGTAAAGGTCTCCATTTTCCTGACATAGTTTCAAATTGATCTCCTCTTGGGTATACTTACATTGATGCAAAAACGCGCCTTTATGGCAATGCACCTCAAGTCCGAGAAATACTGAACAAGACCAAGATCGTTCATATTAGACGAAGGTTTGAGTTATTGTTGAAGCCGGTTAATTAGCTTCATATCAGACCGTGTAATCACAATATCATCGACGTATACAATTAGTATAACAATTCCAATAACGGTCGTGCGAAAGAAGAAAAAAGAGTCATACTAACTTTGAGTAAATATGAAATCCGAAAGAGTAGTACAAAATTTCAAACCATAGTGAGATTGCTTTAAGTGACAAACCTCAACTAAAGAATTAGAAAACATATTGGAAAAGGAGTCATAAAGTTTTCTTCCTTTAGATGACCACGTAAAATTGCATTATTCACATCCATATGCCGAAATAACCATCCTTTCGCTGCAAAATGCGGACAGTAGTCATTTTTGCTACTGGAACAAATATTTCCTCGTAATCAAGATATATTCTTGTCAATTTTCAAGTGCTACCAGATTAAATTTATACCTATGAAGTCATCGACAACACAACTAGATGGTGTAAACCCATTTGCACAAAATAAGTTTAATCTCCGCAAGATAAGGAATGTGTCCCAAGTGTGATTATCTTGAAGAGCCTAAAGTTCATCTTGTATAGCCAATACTCTTAAGTAGAATCTTGAAAGTAAGACTTAGGTACATAGGTAATTTTAAGAATAGCTTGAAGAATGGTAAGAGGACATATCATCAAAGGAAGGGAGCAAAGTAGACGAAAAAATGAGTTCGGTATGAGACGGAAAGAAATATTAATTTTCTATTATAACTACATTTCAAGATATATAAAACTCGTTAGAATCCGACTCATAGCACATATACCCTTTATGGGAATTATTATAACAAAGAAAAACACATTTAACAGCTTGAACAATAAGTTTGTGACAAAAATATGCAGGGAGTTATAGTTACGAGGAACATTAAACAATAGAAAATATGGGGATTCAAGATGTAAGTAGGTGAAAGCACACGATTACGCTTTAGATAATACTTCAACACAAAATCTAGAAAGGACGGTAAATTCAATTATAAAGGTTTGAACAACATCTAAAAGATATTGATTCTTACGCTTAGAGACCCTATGCTGTTGAGGAATGTAAGAATGCGAACGCTAAGGAAGAATGCCTCTTTGTTCTAGAAAAGATGAAAATCTATAGACATATGATAGACCCCTTAGTTAGCAGGGGTACTATGGGAAATTCGTATGAGTGATGAAGTATGTTAATAAATATGAGAGCAAGGAAAGGGTTAATTCATTCAAGTATTTAGAGTTTAGTGGAGAATGGCCTTGGCCTCTCGAATACCATGGGATATTGTTCTTTACATTTCTATTCAGATACTCAATACATAAATAGTTTGCTTGTCCATCCAGTGAATACAAAGTGATCATTACAAAAAACTCAGCCTACTGATTTCTAATACATAGGTGTGGCCTAACACTTTCACTACTCATATGGTTTGCATCTCTACAACAGGAAACTTCAATCAGTTGAGCGACAGTAAAGGAAATCCAACTATAATAGTGGTGGTATCTATTTCAGCAGTGAACCAGTAGCTTCGGCCAAGGCCTCAGAGCATCAATAGATCAAAATCTAAGCAGTAACACGGGTCCACAACGGCAGTAAGATTGGAGAAACTATAATATTGGTACCAGAACACTCAATTCTCGGACAAATGGAAACTAATTTCAGCAGAGAATTAGAAGAGAAATGGAGCTTGATATTGAATCAGTTTGAGAAGATGATAATGCAACAGAAAGGAAGTCGAGAAGATTGTTCGAGGCTAGATTTATAAGGCCGACTAAATATATCAATAATCTAGGGAGAAAATACTAATTGGTGGGTGTCGGAAGCGGAGAAAATAGAGGCTGCCATAGCTTGTTTTGACGTCGAAACATGGAATAAGTATGAAGAGTTAAATCGACTGCGATCGGTGCTTACGTAGGATGAATTGAAGAATTGGATGTTGACTCAATTTCACATGAATAAGCTCTCCAGTGGTGAAGAATTACCAAGGGACAACATACGAGTGTGGTACACTGGGAGACTTCAATTGCTGAACAGCGGGGTCAATTGGAGGAGGTTACATCGCCATCGCCAATGCTGAAGAAGATATCAGAGTAGGATTTGGAAGGAATCTCTATGAAATCGCTGAAGTAGGAAAAGAGTACGGTAAATAGTTTGAAAATTAAAAAATCAGGTATGAATTTAATTAATTAAAAATATTTATTAAATAATGATAATAAAGACACAATTTGTGATTAATGGTCACATTCACATATTCATAATTATAAGTTACAGATTTATTTAATGGTCACATATCGTCAAATTTGATTGTTTCGAGGTCACAGATAAAAAAATTTGTCGGTCACAGATTTTTAAATTAGTTGGTCACATATTATTTTCTAGTCACGTATTATTAAATTTTTAGGTCACAGTTGAGTAATTGGTCACAGATATTACCAAACATATGGTCACAGATTACCAAACATTTGGTCACAGACTACCGCTACTACCACTCATACTTGGTCACAGGTCACAGATAGACCAACACAAATTAACCAGTCATAGAACACATGACAGGACGAAAACTGACCCCCAACAACAACATATCCGCTGCCACCACCAACAGCCAACCACCAACAATAGATCTGCCACCAACAACAGCCAACCACCAATCCGCTATCCCACAGATCTGCCAAATTCTTAAATGGTCATAAATCATTTTTTCCCCAAGTTATTGGATGCACGTAGCTTCATGAAAATGATCACATTGACTTGCTTTTTGAAGTTATTGGATGCACCGATCACAGCAGCCGTCGTTGCTGGCAGGGGCTTGCTGTTCGCTGCTGCTAGCAGCAGCCGCTGCAGGTAGCAGCTATTGAGAAGCTGAAGCCAGCAGTCCGGTTGCTGCTCCAGTAGATGTTGCCCCGGACACTGTGGAAGGGATGTGGAGGGGAAAGAAGCGGGACGGAAGGGAGGGGGAGGTGGATGTGGAGGTGGGGACGAGGAGAAGAGACGGAAGAGAGAGGCGAGGCGAGGCGATAAAGAGAGGTGAGGGAGTTGAGTGAAAAATTAGGGTTAGGGTTTATATATATCGCCTGATTTTTGAATAATAAAACTTGGTCCCTAATTTTTGAATTACAATCTTCAAACCCCTGATTTTTTTTAATTTCCCTTATTGGTTTTAATGGAATTAGACTTGGGAAGGGAAAGGGCCGACAGGATTGAAGACAAGAATAAGTTGAAGCAGGCTCATTTAAACTTTGGCCCATACAGATCTAAAAGTAGAGCGTGTTTGATATAGATTAAAATTGAAAAACTAGTCGTTATTGTTGACTTTTATTAGACGAGTGAGACCCAATAATGACTATATTTTCAATTTTAATTGGATTTTGAATTCTCCCAAACAGGCTCTTAATATAGATAACCCAAGCCCACAATTCCCATTTTCCCTATCCACACTCATAACCCAATTTTCCAAACACGACATCCAACCAACCCGATCAACACCAAAGCCAAATCCACCTACGGTTTCCATCCGACGACAACAAAGGAGCTCCGTTCAAGAAATTGATGGATGACAAGCCATAGATGAACAAAGACAAGGGGCTCTATTTTTTGTGATGAGAATTGCATACCAAATCATAGATGCCGCAATACTGAGCTGTAGGTATTGTTGGTAACTGGTAATGGGAAGGAAGTGGGACTCGTAGTGGTGGAAGAAATAGAGGATCAATTAGAGGTTTTAGAAAAAGATGAAGAAGAAAATGATGTGGGTGAATTGATTGAGTTCTCACTCAATTCTACGAAAAGACTGACTACATCAAAAACAATGAAAATTAAGGGGTCAATTTTAGGAAAGGCAATGGTGGTCCTAATTGACGATGGAGCGGCCAACATTTTTATTTCGGATCGCCGAATTAAAAAATTGGACATTATGTGGATAGGGACAACAAGATATGAAGTTACCTTGGATAGTATACCTATAATAGTCACTCGATTGAGTAAGTTAGTCCATTTCAAATGGCAAAATCATCCCTTTTTCGCGGTGACTGTGCTTGATTTTTTGCAAGGGAAATTGTATGGTCGTATGATGAATTCATAACCTTTCACCTTGAGGATAAGGTGAATTTTGGTTGGCGAGTTGTTAGGTTTTAGTTGATTTTATGCTTGGCAAATTCTGTTAACAACATGATTTAAATTGATAGAGTGTAAAAGTTTAAGGAATAATGTGCAATTTGTTTAAAATTTAGTTAAACAGGTCTAGGATTTCGAGTTTGGAACAAGGAGGAAAACGGAGCGAATTTTTGCTAAACGATCGCCAAGGGTTGGCTCGAGCTACAAAAAACAGAAACTGTATCGCTACACTGTCGCCCCTCCTTCACTCGAGCAACGGTCCATCGCTCGACCGTCTTTAGCTCTCGCTTGAGTGATGGGGTTATACAAGAATATTTTATTTCACATTTTATATGATTTTTTCCCGGCCAATCTTTTTTCTACCCTACCAATAAATATTCTAAAGTCATAGAACGAGATTTCTCAAGGTTGAACATTGAGCAAACATTGTGCTTTTATATTCTCTTCATCTTTGAAGCTTTCAACCTTCATGATTCTTTGATATACTATTCTTGGTGGCAAAAAATATCAGATTCCTAATCCAAATACCAACCACTACTTCCTACATCTATCAAAGTTGCTGAAGATCTAGGAAGGTAAATGGAGTTCCAATTGATGAAGAATGGTATGTTCTTCGGGTTCCAAAGGAGATAAACGATTCTACAAAGCTAGGAGTTGCTGCAGGCGGGCATAATCCAGAAGAACTTTGAAAATTACAACTGGAATTAGTGCAGAAGCACAGAGTTCAGGAGAGCTGTCGAAATTGCAGTCATGAGGTCAAATAGTACGTGTCGGCGTTTAGTCTGGTAGATTGTAAGTCACAAATAGTTTATAGTGAATTGTTGTTTTTACCCAGTTAGGGTTTCTCCGTGATCATTTTGAATTAAAATGTTATTTTTCTTGGCAAAATTGTTCAATCCACTCAAAATCTTTGTCTTGCCCACACTTTAATAACTCAATATCACTTCATAGGAATCATTTCATTAAAACAACGAGATTTAACGGTAAATTGCTCAAAACAAGATTTTTACTCATTTTTGCAATTCATTCATGATTTTCACGCATTGAGCATTTTTGTTTGTGCTTTGAGTAGTGCATTACTCGTTTTGATTATTTGCTACACTTGTCATCAATTGTTGAATGGTTTTTCAACAAAAATCGGTGTTGAGGATCATTTTGTGTGTGATTTTCATTGTGTCTTGTATGTGGTTCACTATAGTTCATTGTTTCATGTCATCAGTCGATGGAGTTTGATTTTGGTCGCTTGGTTTGTGATTGTAGCATTGTTAAGCGGTGGTTAATGTTTTGATTTTTGGGATTTGAGGATGTGGTTGGTGGCTTAAGTGTACTTGGAATAGGATTTTAATGTTCAAAGTTGAGGTTGGTCAATTGTTTGGTTGAGTTTGGGATGTTGGAGTGGACTATTGTTGGTGTTGGGTTATTGTTTAGGAGTTTGCATTGTGTTGGTTGTGCTTGGGTATGCTTAGATAGGCATCGCATGGTGACGTCATGTCATCACGTCATGGCGCCGTGTCACTACGTCGTGACATCACGTCCATGCGTCTAGACATCACGGCACGTGTCATGTCTTCACGTCCCTTACGTCTAGGCATGACTACATGCGTCATGCATTATTGTTAGGGCACATTGTATGTTCATATACTTATCTCATTTTGTGTGCATTCATTCATGCCTTGCGTATCATGAGTTCATGTGTCTTATATCGAGGTTTTATTGATGTTTTTGATTCAATTCTTTCAGATGCCGCCAAGAGAGCACGCACTACTCTGTCTAATTCTAGTACTTCGACATCGTTTAGTCAAACTAGGTTCGTTTCTGCTGTAACCCAAAAAATTAAATTGATAGATAAATTAGGATGACACAAAAACATTGGTGAGAAGAACACCATATTGTGAACCACGGTGGTAGAAAGGATACTGCCATTAGCTATCTGAATAATGAATATACTGATCATACTTATGAACATCATATAAGACCTCCAAATTTTTAGTCATGTGATTGTAAGCCGTAGAGTCAATTAAGTAAGGCTCAGAGAGAAACAAACAATCATATGTCGAATTTGTGATAGAAACCTAGAAGATGCTACTAATATTGTTGTGATTGAGGAGCTGATGCCACTCTATGTACCTGTAGAACTGATGATCAATGTAACTAGAATATTGGTATAGGATTGAAAGAAATATATTGTATATGAAATGTATATGGTTGAAAGCAATAGATTGTATATGACATGTATTCTTTATTGATTTACAGAAAGATGAACACTGTAATTGAACTGATGAAATGAAATAGAAATCGAAATTACCAAGGCATTCGAGATGCTCAGGTCTCTCCCCACTAAATTCAAAACAATTTTCTGAATGAATTAACCCCTATCCTCTCATATTTATTAACAAACTCCCTCACTAATACAAATTCTCCACAGTACCCTTGCTAACAAACTGAATAATAAGGGGTCTATCATTACTTGCATCCCGAGATTCACCTTATCCCCAAGGTGAAAGATTATGAATTCATCATACAACCATGCAATTTATTTTGTAAAAACTACGATCACGATCACCGCAGAAAATAATCATTTTTGCCCTTTAAAATGGATGGACTTACTCAATCGAGTGACTATCGTAAGTATAGCATCCAAGGCAACTCCATAGCCCATTGTCCCTACCCTCAAATTGTCTAATTTTGAAACATCACTCGTCAAAATAAGTGTGTAGCTGACCGCACGTCCCTTCTTCCCTTTCCATTGAAGCTCAACATCTGTCAGCTTTCTAAATAGTAGCACCTCCCTATTCGATATCGCCAACTGGAGCACTATGATGGCAATCGATATGGGAATGTTCACGACTTGATTGGAAACATAGAATGGACTAAAATGGATATGGTATGTATATTAATTTTGAATTACCAGACGCTGATCTACTGACTAATACCACTCACATGTTTTATCATCAAAACATGCTATTGCACCTTCTACCTTCTCTTCCTCCAATAATTGATTTCTGGAGAAAATTTGAACCCACTGGACACCCAACATTTTGTGTTTTCATCATAGAATATTGGTATTTTTAGTCTTCCTAGCGCATCCAACCCCGAATATCATCTTGGTCTCCTTCCTTCTACATTATCATATTCTACAATCGATTGAAGATTGAGCTCCATCTCTCCTCCAATTGTTTGCTGAAATTTGCTTCCACTGGTGCTGAAATTTGCTTCCACTGGCCCTAGGATCAATACTCTGATACCAGCTTGATAGAAACTCAATAGCCAAAAAGTAATTTTGGCATCCTTCATTTCCCATGAATTAAGTTCCTTTCGATCATTCAGCGCTAGATAATACACAATAGTTCCCTTTCAATAACATTTGGAAATGAAATTCCCAAGTGAGATAAATTTTGTTATTAAAACGAACAAATAATCAAAATCTGAAGAAGAAACCGATTGCTTCAGAAAAAAGAACCTAACTACTCCAAGTTAAGATTTCTATACAAACTCAAAATCATAAGAAAAAATGACTGCTTCCCAAGATTTAAGAAGTCAACTTCTTAAAAAAAATCCAACTATTTCTACCCCCGACAGACAAGATGCGCTAGATTCCAAAAAAAAAATGAATTGCTTAAGCCTCTATAGAAGTTTCCAAATATCAAAAAGCACCAAGAATGGTCGACCAAGTTCCCACATAAAATGTCAACAGAAATGAAATTTCTGGCCGCCCTAAATTGTGGGAATGAGGCCATATATTTTGAAGTGGTGCAAAAAAATCTCTAAACAGGGGCTTGCTACCATGTCAATTGATTTGAATGCCTAAATTGAGGTTTGGTTCTCATTTAAATAATAGAAAGTAAATTACAATCAAATCTCTTGGGTTTTAGGTTTTAGGTTTTATAACAAAAATTTTATGTGATTTAGAACTTTGTTGCATGAAGAAAACTTGTTTAATCTTGTTTTAGAAGTTCGATTTGATTAGGAATCAAATTTCATGGTGTTTTCGAAGTTTGATTGAATTAACGACTTAGAACTGAAGTAAAATACTTTGGAGTGGAAAAGAAAGTAAGAGAAAAAATAAAAATTAGCAAAGCACCAGGCAAGGGGTACCGCGGCTTCGACGCCCCTGAACGGGGTAGGGAACCCAGCGCTGCAGCGTCAAGCCCAGGTGTTGCGGTACCGGGTCCCGTGCAAGGGTACCCGGTAGGGTGTTTTTTCGCAGTTAGATTGAGAGGATCAAAATAAAACACGCTATAAATAAAAAAGAATTTATCATACCAAGAAATAAACAATTGTCTTACAAAATTTAGGACTTCTTCTTCATCTTGGGCTCTACAACTTCAAGATTTGACTTTTATAAATACTCCACGAGGTAAAGATACTTAATAAGGGAGGAAAAGGCAAAACTTAAGAGAGATTATAACAATTAGATCATTGTTGTATACATCATAAACAAGATAGAATTGTTTAGATTATATTGTGATTATCAAAATCTTGTAAGACAAT
>CAIGRQ010271829.1:424-14101 GCA_903798375.1 Fraxinus sp. D2006-0159 | reverse complement strand
GGCATGATTAATATCTATGCTCCACTTGTAAGGGAGTGTTAGTGTAAATAATTATATAGAGGCTTAATTATAGGGATTGACTTAGTTATAGGGATTCCTTCTTCCTAATTTAGATTTCTCAATCTGTATATTAATGTATCTTCTCCTATGAATAAAGATATCAAATTATTCTCTCTTCATTACAAAAACCAACACCAACAATAACCCCAATCATTCCAACTCCCCCAAGAAGAAAGAAACAAAGAAAAGAAAAGTCTTTTTGAATAGACTTTATTAGGTTTGATAATCGTTGTCAAAACAATTTCAGTTTAATAAAGTCATCACCAGTGAGCAGTATTCTAAAAAATGTCTTGCCTAGAAATGCCACGTCTTGATAGTGAGCATGAAATTAAACTGTTGACTGTCAAGTTGACTGCTTCAATTGACCACTAACTAGGCTCACTTAATCACGTTTTATTAATTTTTTTATTTTTCCTTCTTTTAGAAGCATTTCATTTTACTTTAGTTTCAATTTTTTAAATGACTTTATTGTTAAAAAAGTCAAAAATGAAAACAAATGAGAAATTTTCAAACAAAACAATGGCCAAAGGAAAATTGGAAAACAGTGAAGCTTGACCGCTCCAAATCCAATCTGCATTCTCAAAGAGTTCAAGAAATTCGAATTTGGTGAAGATTGAAAACAATACATTAACTAGTTCATTTAATTTTGAAATAAATATTCTTAGACATTATGTAATTATGATTTTGAGACTTATCGTTTTGTTGGAAATTTCGAAAGTATGTATGAAGTTCTTATAAATCCATTTAGTGAGACTTGTCTTGTTGAAACTATGAAAAATAGTTTAGATTTTGCATTGCGATAACTTGAAAATTGTATAATTAACTAATAGTAGGAATTATTAAGTAAATATAATAATTTAAAATTTTAGATATTCGATACATATTATTTTAATTATTAAATGATTTTTAGAATGGTTAAAATTTTAAAATAATAATAATAAATATTAGAAAATGTTTTGTTAAGCCTAGGCTTGTAAAACCTGAAACTTGACATTCACGCCTAACAACGTTTACGCTTTTTAGAACTGTCACTGTGCGAATAAAGACAATATATGGCTTACACAGTAATTACTAAAACTCTTTATGAGTAAATGAAAGAACAATATCAAATTACAGTACACAATCAAAATTGGCTAGTTCAAGCTCAGGAATACAGTAGAAGAATGTAAGTAAAATTACCAATACTTTCAGACAAACAGACAATATGATGCATGTTTTTCATCAAATCTGTGCCGAAGGACATGGATAAATTCATTTTTATTATGATGCTTTCCTGACAGATCAATTCTTCCCGTTGTTTTTCCTTTTTCCCCCTTAATTATGACTAATTGGCAAACCAAGAAGCTATTTTCCAATTAATTAAATCAATGAATATGGTTAGCTTAGAAATTAGCAGAGAAAAAGACACATTTATGAATTCCTTCTATCCATAATAACACTAAAAAAAAAATAACATATAAATTACTCAACCTCATCTGTAAATTGCATTATTATAAAACTTCAAGCCTTATGCCTAGCCCTATAACTCAAAGGTTACACCTAACTATAATTCGGTTTTACCTTTGAAGGAACATCAGTTCTAACAATTCTATCGCCGCCTAACGAAATGACTGGAAATGTTTCAAAAAAGTAGGCATACAACGTATAGGCCCAAAAATTATTTCACAAAATAATCCATCTTTTCCCATTTATTGGTTTATTCCACACATAAAGTTTCACATGCTAAAAGAAACTTAAATTTTTTTTCTAGGAGATAAATTAAATATATGAGCACTAATGGACATTTTTATTCTTGGATGAACTAATCCCTAATGGAGGGGTCCAGTACAAAAATCCAAAAAGCATGCACTGAATTAAAATGAAAGTTAAGAGGGTGTCAATGAAAATAATTCGATTAGAAAGGCATCCAGGTGACGACAGAAACTGTTCCAAAGAAAGTAAATGCAGCAATTGTCAGTAAGTAATCAAAATTGGACAGTGAGTACACAAGCCACTGATCTAAAATCCAGAAGGTATCTGAGGTGGCTGGGTGCTAGTTGCCACACAACTGTTAATTGACAACCATGTACAAGACTGCTGACTTATAGGCCCCGTATTAGATACACTTATTCTAGAAGAGATAAGAAGACTTGCACACCAACTGGCAGGAAGCAGCAAAAGATTTCTACAACGGATTCTGCTAGCTAAAACAGAATTAGTTGGCAGAGGCTTATATAAGGAAATAAAAGGGACCATTGTAGACAGGAAGAATTTGAGTAATATAGAGAGGAGAGGAATTGCCCCTCTCAAATGGCTATGTAACCACTTCATTTTTTCTGTAATCACTTGTTCTATCAATCATAGTATCAGTTTTTCTCTATAAACTATCTCACATTTCTCACATTACCTGTTACATTTTCCTTGTGTACTTGTTCTAATCCCTTGAATCCTATCACTGACATGCAGTGAACGTAACTCTGTCATTAGGCACATCACCAATTGATGGGTATCATTTCAACACCATAAGCATCATTGGCCTAATTCAGCACCATGAATACACAGCATATGTGCATTGCAAAAAGAATTCACTCTCCTATTGCACAATGTTAGGGGGCAAGCAAACCTAATATCTAAAAAATGACTTTAGCTACAATATGAATGAGATGATAAAAAACGAGAGGCAACTTCTGGGGAACATCAAGACCTAAATTTTCCATATGAACAACATACCCAATTATAAAACCTACTAACCAAATTGTGTTTCTGTTTATAACTGTACAGAAGCAACCATAAAAATAAAAAGACTCACCACAGCAGCGCATTGTAAAAAAAGCCAGTCATGAGGGCAGTTATCCAGCAGATGTATATTGTCCTTTGGTTCTGCCACTGAAAAGAAGCATTAGTTTAATAAACACAGAATCCTTTGGTATGAGCTTACCTACAAAAAAGGACGTGTTGCAACAAAGGTAGTAAATAGAATAAGTCCTGAAGTAAAAATAACTTACAGTTACCAAGACCACCCCAGCCTTTGTTAATGATTCCCCTTTGTTCCGTTATTTCTAAAGCTTCAACAATTATTTGTGTCATTTTCTCGGGATCTTGAACAGGCTGAGATGGAAGAAATAAGTTGAAGATGATAACCACGTTCCAAGAAAGATCAAGTTAACAAAGGCCAAAAAGAATGAAAACCATTACAATGTTAAAAGCATGCACGTTATGGAAGATGAAGAATGCACGCACAAAAGAAGCATGTATCAGGACAGACCAACATTCTACTTTATGGACATGCTTGTTAGTCAAGCAGTAAAAGTAATTAAACAAGATTCTGATAAAGACTGCATAAATTTCCAAAAATATAAAAGAGAGAATAAAAACTGAGATTTTGATAAAAATATATCACATTGAATAGATACGCAACATAATGAAATTGTTCCGTACATATGCATGCAAAACAATGACAACCAGCATTGCTTTTAATAATAGAGTCTAATTTTGCAACAGTGAATTAGATTCTCCAACTTCAACACGTAAAGATCACATATGAATACATTGTCAATATACATTATACAACATTTAATCAGAGGTCAAGCTTCCAGGACATAAGACAAACATCAAGTCAATTCTCCAACTGAATCTCCAAGAAGTGCACTCAAACGGCCACAAGGAAATGAATTTGCTATTCACGTCGATTATTTTACATACAGCACAAGAAAAGTAGCATACAAGGTTAACAAAGAAAGCAGAAGTAGACTATTTAGTGGATTTTTCTTTATTTAGGGCTTGGGGATTATTGATGAGAATGATATTAGGGAGTTCTGGAAACTCACAAGACTACCAAACCCAATATAGATAGGCTTCGGACCCGCTTTAAGCCAGTTTGCAAGTGACTCTGGCGGTTCATAATTTGTTGCAAGATCAAGGAAGCAGAATCCAACCACATCAACCTTAGGTCCCCAATCTGGAAAACAAGATATTGTTATACAGCTCAAACTGGTAACCCAGTAAACATAGTCATTCCATCTATGATCTAACTATAGTCATGGCAAATAAATTAGAACTCACAAGCTTTAAAATTGAAAGGTAACTTTACCATGGCACTAGTACGCAATTTGATGCGGACATCACGAGATTTTCGAGAGTTATTTTATTGTCATTAGGATTTACGTTGTTATTATTGGACCTGGTCATTATTTTCTACTTTATCGTTATTGGGCTTGTAGTAGTGAGTTGGCCCAAACTCTAATTAGGTTTTCATTATTTAAACACGTTTTACATTACAATTTGAACAGATGAATGATTAATATTGAGATTGGCCGTTGCCACAATTTTCCTCCTCCCTCACATCTCTTCTTCCCTGTTTCTCCTTTTCTTCCTCTTTTACTTCTTTCTTCTCCTGTTTGTGTTTAATCTCTTAGTTTGATAATCGTTTGCCATTAGTACTGCATCACAATTCTTCTGAAATAAGATAACTGTAATAAGATAAATAAATGTAATTCATAGCATGGCCACCTTTTGGTTTAGGAACGAGATGAGGACTCCATATATATCCATGTGGAATATCCGACTCAGACCCTTGCGAACCACTCAAATATGTGACTGGCCGCAGCTTAAGCTTCTTTTTTCTAACATCGTTTATCATGTCCCGTATTCCTAGCCAAATCAAGGAGTCGACAATCTGATATGATAGCTGCAAAATCATGCAAGAAAGAAATCTCATATGGTAAATAGTTGTTTTATCAAACTTTATGAGAGAGAGAGAGAAGTATGTAATCAATTCCGGGCAGAGGGGTAAAACAAATGTCCTAACAATGTAAAATTCCAAAATAATAATTACAAGAAAATGTACAAGGCTTAATCAAACTCACCCTATATCCAGCTGGTTGCTTAACACGGGACAAAGGATGAGGAAATTCACTGGTTGGCCTGGAAGAAAGAACGAGAATCATGGAATCAATATGGTTAAAGATTTAAGACAAGAAGTTGTTTAACATGAATTGGAAATTAGTAAAAAATGACTAAATTTCGTGTCTTATCTAAAGCAACTACAAAGAAAAATATGTGCCTCCGTTTGGAAAGAATTTATAAACGGTTTAATTTATAAATAGATTAGAAATAAGTGGTGGTTAAGTGGATGGTACTTGCCAGGTCCATTGGAATGTGTGGTTGAAAATGAAGTTTGACTATTTATAAATTGATTTATAAAGTTTGCCAAACGGAGGCTACGTCTAAGGATCAAAAGGTATGGACAAGACTTACGTCCATGGCATTGTGAAAAATATATGAATTGGTATATTCAGTGCTTCTGCAACATGCGTATGCCCTGTAATGGTACTAGAGGTGAGAAGTTAGAACTGTTCTTTTGTCGGGAAGTATGTACAATTGGATAGCACAAGAGCATTAACGAAACATCAATGGATGATCTTCCACCACACCAACCTTACTTGAACTGAGTTTTTAAATATAAACAAGTGCATATAGGTAATTCAGCAACTTGACGAGCATTCTTTGTAAATTACAAATGTGCAACACAAGCTTAGAGAACAATGAGGCTATAAAACCATAATTTTGTAAACCTACACTTGAAACTAATTGATTTCGATTGACGCTTCATCACTCTGATTGATTTCAATGGGCAAGTACATTTGAGTTTTCAATCGTGTAATGTAACTTCGCTGCACAACAATGATAAAGGACCATCGCTCCTCATAGGTTCCATTTTAAAATATCTTTATGCTAATTTGCTTGGTCGAATATATACAACTATGTAAGTAATTCTTAGAATTGTGCATCCTTTGCACATTCAAGTGAAAAAAAAAAAATTGTTGCTTGATTTAGCAAAGAATATTAAAATGCACATCAAGTTCAAGAATTAAATTCAACTAGCATGAAACCATACATCTGAAGTGGCTAAGAACCTGGTTTGTGGTTAAATGCTTATTACTCGGGGTTACAAGACATGCACACCTTCATTCCCAAGACTAAATTTGAGGGTTCCTGTTTCAAGTGTGGCTGGCTCTTCCAGAAACCTTAGACAAGCAAAAAATGTTTACACAGTTGCTGTATTGCCATGAGTTTATGCTTAGATGATTTCTCACCGGCAAAATCTAGCAATGAATATCTCATCTCCACTCAATCTAAGCGGCAAACAGAGGAGGACAGAAGAAAATGTGTGAAGAATGTGCTTCCTGTTGACCCTTTGTCCAAACCAATGTCTACTTTTGAATCTATGAAAGCTAGAGAGGTTGATTATGCACACAGTTCGTGATTGATTTTTAGTATATGTATTCTGGCATACATTCTCTACAAAATCGAAATGCAACAAATTCAAGCATCATGCCCAGTGAGAATCTTCCATGGAAGAACAAACACGCAAGAAAAATATCCAGGGGAGGGGAAGATGAAAAGCTTAAAGCAAAAGTAGACTTTTATTAATATTCTCATACAGTACGAGGGAAAATATGTTATGACATACCATCCACGTGAACTTCCAATTAAAGAAAACGAGCATGAAGAAAATATACTTTTATAGTCTCTTTATCCCACTTAATGTGAACTTTAATCCGTAATAGCTAGATTGCACAACTCTTAAGGACAGTTCGTAGTAGTATTTAATATGTATTCTAGGAAAAAACAATAACAGCAAGTTGAACCGTATTTCCAATAAATTTGGAGTCAGCTACATGAATCGTTTTAACCATTCCATTCGTTCCAACTTCCAAAGCTGTCCCTTCTAACTCGTCTTTTGAAATCAATTATTTTGCAACCACCTCAGGCCATGTAAATTTCCTTACAGTTCTCTATGCTAACTTGTTCTACTAGGATAGCATACAAGACTAACCTCAACCATCTTTAAGTAATCCTTGCTTTTAGTTTATCCTTAATTGGTCTCTCTGATTCTGGTCATATATCTTATTTGTCTATTTTAGTGTGTGTGCATACTTAACATTCTCATATTTATTAAATCAATCTACTAAAATTTGTTTACTAATGGTCCAATGCTCATTCATCAGTACCATAATCATTGTTGTCTAGTAGCCATTACAAAGCTTTCCTTTTTGCGTAGATATCACCATTGCATATGACCCCTCTTTTCTTTTTCCATCCAACCTGTTGTGATCACATTCATCATCTCATCTTCAAGTCATACCTTATAGTAAAAAGGAAAAATTGCAGCAATGGCCCCAAACCTTTTCGTTTTTTGCAAACTTTACATCAACCTTCACTTTGTATCACCACAGGTCCCAAACCTTTCAAAAATATGCAAGATGGTCATTAGTCAACCAAATGAGTTGATTTTGACCAAATTTAAAATGGGTAAAATGGTAATTTTTGTATTTATCATATTAAATAAACAAACAAAAAAACTGTTCATTATCTCTTTCTTTACCCCACCCACCACCCCAACTCGCCACCGCCCTCCGTCACCGCCACCATACTCCAACCAAATAAGTGACATTGCGGAGTACAAAAAATGCTCATCAACCTAGTCCCCTTCTCTAGAGAACACGGGAAAGAAAATGGCTTCTTCTCTAATGGCCTCTCAAACCCTCACTCTCCGAAACCCATCAATTCTCTCTAACACCTCCACTCCCCCACCGCTCTCTCCTTCCCCTCCGCCCATAACCGCCACCTCCTCCCTGCCCTCAAAACCTAAAGTCCTCTCTTTCTCGCCATACCCAAAACCCTCAAAATCGAGAATCTCGGCCTCTGTTTCAGCACCACTTGCAAACTCAGAAATAAAATCTCCTAAAACCCATCACATGATATGCTCTCCTGCTCGACTCGGACGCTCGCTACTATCTTTGCCACAGCCCTAATAGCCTAAAGATTCTTGGCCGGTGGAATTCTAAACTTGGGCGTGCAATTGAAAGCGCCCCTGGTTTATACCGATGGGCCGGCATTCTTCGCCGCGATGAAGGACATCCCTACCTGGTCGTTGAACACGCCAATCACAGTGGTGGCGTTCGAAATGGCTAGATATTCGCAGCGGGGTTCTGATGGTTAGGGCTTTGCTCAGCTGGTTTCCTATTATAACCTAGAATAGGCAGCTGGTTTCCTAATACACTGGATGTTAGCCCACTTTTGGCCTCTGCAGTTTTGGGAACGCTTGGCTCAATTCTGAACAGCAGCAGGGGAGCTTACTGAGTATTCTCTAAAATTTTATAGTGTTCGATAATGAAATTATGTGCATTTACGAGGTGGTGGGTTGGCCGGAGTAGGGCGGCGATGGCGGTGGCGAGTCGGGGTGGTGGGTTGGGTAAAGAAAGAGAATGAACAGTTTTTTTTTAGTTTTTTTTTTTATTTTGATTGTTTTGTTTGTTTATTTGATATGGTAAATAGCAAAATTACCATTTTATCCATTTTAAATTTAGTTGACTAACGGTCCATTCATTTGGACCTCTGATGCATATTTTTGAAAGGTTTTGGATCTGTGGTGGCACAAAGTGAAGGTTGAGGTAAAATCTGCAAAAAACGAAAAGGTTTGGGACCGTTGCTGCAATTTTCTCTAAATAAAAAAATAAAAATAAAAAAGTGGGTTGGGTTGGGTTGGGTTGGGGGGGGGGGTGTATCTAGGGCAGTCACTCTTTAGGACATCAAAATCCTCTAGTTTGGCAACACCGTCATCCTTATTATCATAGCTAAAAAGACACTCTTATGTGTTCCATCCTAATTTTACTATGCCTAAAAACTTAGATTACCAAGTGGTCTTCCATAGTTGAAAATATATCCCAAGAAACATCTCTTCAAATTTCCAAATTCAACAGCTTGTAGCAGCCAGCTAGCCAATCTATCGTTCTATCAAAGGGATAAGGAAATTCACATTTTTAACAAGGAAAAGTTAGAGACCTCGAATCCCAAGTGCTGACAGCCTAAATTACAAGATAGCAACCATGAAATCAACTAAACTAAAGAAGTGTGAAACAAAGTAGAAGAAAAAAGTATCCATATGAGACAATCTAACCGTATGCCGGGGGATTGGCTATAATTGCATCAGCTTGGAAAGGAACACCAGAATCAAGATCAGGCTCCTTGCATGCTGGAAGTAGAGAATATATTATTTCCTTCATCTGATTTCTTTGTATGGGTATTTCTGAAGGGCCTGATGGCAAAAACCCTTTGTTTTTAACCATGTCTGCAGAGGAAAAAAAAAAGAAAAAAGAAAAAGAATTCAGACGTTAATGAATTGATTGATTCATTAGTGATCAGTAATTACCCAGTAAATAAATGTCTAGATTTGGCAACTAGATCAAAACATAAGTACATGAAATAAATTGATAAAAGATTTGGGATCAACTCGTTTCCTAAACAGCTAATATTCTTGAAGCAATTCTCCACTGTCAACACAAAAGACCAAATGAAGTGACACGTGCAGTGTCTAGGATCACAGAATGAAACAGATGTCAAATAAAATGTTACAATACAATGAAACATTTCAAGGCACGTAGAAACTAATGTTCAAACAGGAAAAGATGGACGCCGTTCCTCAGAAAAAAATGTTGGGACCCAGAATAACATCACTCCAAAGATAATTTAGGAGCAATAAGCCAATAAAAGGAAGTGTCTATAACCAGTCACCAAGAATTTCGGATACTGCTTGGCATATAAAATTGCTTCAACAGTCCAGAATTTAAGACAAATGAGAAGCATTAGTCATGCTTCAAACTGCACATGTAGATGATCTGAATTATGGAATTCAGTTCATGTAGATAAAGATGGTGCTAATCTTAATGGAAAACATTTTGCCTAGAAAGGGAAAGATTGCATTTCATTGTGGAAAATAATCCAATCACAGAACAGGAGAATGGGCAACATATTGCCTAGAAAAGGAAAAATTGCATTTCATTGTCAAATATAATCCATGACAAAACAGCAGATGATACCAGATCATAATAATCTTTCTGTCTTTTAGCATTTTGTCTGTCTTCTGCAGTTATGCGTGTTGTATGATATTCAGAATAACTTTTAGTTGAAAAGATTAGGAAAAAGATCAATAAATCAGCAAAAACCATTGAAGAACTCATAAACAGATGTAAATCCAAAACCAAAACAAGACTAATAACTATATTTGAATAAGTATATCCTCACACAGTTGTTAAAAGCAAGTCTAAGTACAAAATGCAGAGAGGTGTATTCCCAAGGCATTCCTCAAGTGTTGACACATAGCACTCCCAGTAAATGTAAAATTTCAGAAAAAAAATTAAAAACACAACAACTATGCAATTTTTTGAGTTTTTTGGGCCTTTTTATCCTTTTGATCTGGACCACAAATTTTATTTTAGTTTGTTAAGTCTTGCTGATTATTTGACTGGCTAAATTTGAATTAGTTACTGAATTATATATAAGGCCTTAAAATGAATTCAATTCAATTTTTCTCAAATGAGTTGAAATGAACTGATTTAACATTAATAGAAGTATTGCAATTTAATATTTCTGAACATGTTATGCATGTAAAGAAAATTTCATTTAGAGTATAATATGTGCTTTGT
This sequence comes from Fraxinus sp. D2006-0159, assembly GCA_903798375.1. NCBI lineage: Eukaryota > Viridiplantae > Streptophyta > Magnoliopsida > Lamiales > Oleaceae > Fraxinus > Fraxinus sp. D2006-0159. The sequence continues at coordinate 3,575 of CAIGRQ010271829.1, read as the reverse complement.
TTCAATGGTACACCTTGCTTTTGGCTTTATGCTTAGAACCAAAGGGCCCTCAGTGCCTTGATACTCTTTGCTAAAGTGATAACTATGGCAAGACATATAAATTTATCTTTCCTTATCTTGTCTTCAATGCTATATTTTGTTGGCAAGCATGCAATACATTCAAAAACTTTTCCGCAGTGGGCAGCACAGTTTTAGTTGAAGACAGCTAACACAATATACCAAAGTTTAGTAGAGGGCAGCACAATTTGAGTTGAAGACAGCTAAACTTTGTAAGAAAGTTTTGTTCCAAGAACAATATATTAAATCATTAATCATTGTCAAAACAAAACATGAATTCACAAAGTCGGTTCCGAAAAAAAATATGAGCAACAGAAACATACATCCAGCAAGAACTTTGGGATCGCCACCAAGAGGATAGAATTCCAACCCAGCAGTCAAAACAAACTCTTTGAAATTTGAATGAGTTGCCAATCTAACACGATGACCGTAATCCTGCACCGAACCATTCTTATCAACAATATAACATAGACCCAAAAGATGAATATACTATAAAGCTGCAAATTTTCTATGCTCTTCCTTTATTTCCAGCCATACGACTGCAACAAATACAACTTTCTGACTTTCATTTGCCCTTACTTGTTTCAGTCAATGTCATTCAAAATCATAAAAGTTAGTGCGCATCAAACAATGCAAAACCAAATTCCATGAAGTAGGTAAATAACTAAGGGTCCGTTTGATTGCAAAGGTGGAAAATGAGTGAAAAAAATGTTTTACAGGGAATTGATTTGCTTAGAAATTATTTTACTGAGAATTGTAATTAATTGTGTTTGATTGATATAATTGTCCATGAAAAATGTTGAAAATTTGACGCTGTTTGACTTCGTTTTTTATGAAAATTGTCCATTAAAGTAATAATTTTTTCTATCATTAGATCTAAAATTTATTTCAATTGCCAAAAAATAAAAATTATCATATCGAATATCATTCGTTTGCCTTTTTTGCATGAAAATTATCATTAAAAGTGATAAGTTTTTTTACCCTTGTAAAAAAAACTTGAAATTTTTTTTCCCACCAAAACATAAAGAATTTATTTTCCTAAAAAAGGTGGAAAAAAAAATTTTCTCGAAAATTTTGCCTATCAAACACTACAAAAGTTGGAAAATTTTCATTTTCCATGGAAAATATGGCGAATCAAACGAAGCCTAACAAAAAAGTTCCACGAGCAAACAAAGGTATATGGCCTCAGCTTCCATAATTTCTCAATATAGGAAAGTTATCTTCATAACCACCAAGCAACAGACTTAAGCCCAAAGACGATTGCAGGAACAGTTCCAGAAAAATCATCCATGTGAACCAGAATCTGAAATTTTAATCAATCACCCTAACCACTTAGAAATTTCTAGGGCGGGACTAAACTTCCGAACCAAACTGAACCGAATCGAACTGAATCAAATCGAGCGATTCTTCTTAAATTAAATACCCGAACGGGTATCTGAATCAAGAATCGACGAGTTTGGTTTGATTTTCAGTTCTAATCCAAGAACCGAATCTCCCTAATTTTTTTAATTATTTATATTAAATAAGTCAAGTTATTTAAATTTTTTTCTAAATAAATTTGACAAATAATCAATTGAGCCCAAAAATATCATTTTCCGTTTTCATTTGCCAACTTATTAATTTAACTCAAACCAAAATATGATTTTCTCATTTTTAATTTCTAACCAAAGCCTAACTTAATAAAATTGAACGTGCCAGTGATGGAGATTTTGACATTTTAAATTGGCAGTATATCAATAAATCAAAAAAAAAATTATTATTGTATATTAATTGTGTTTTTTTAATTATTTCTTGTAGAGTTTCTTAATGTGACAAATGAAGCAATATTTAAAAATATTTTATTTTCGTAATTTCTAATTTATATTTCATTTTTTATGTAGACTTGAAGGCTTGAAGCAAAGGAATCGATGAAATGAAATCATTGATATTTTAGTATTATTATTTACTTTTTGGTAATTTGTAACATTGGTCAATGAACCTTAATCTAGAAGTTATTGTTTGTGTAATTTTAAATTGGACTACGTTATTTTGTAAGAGTTAAAATTGAATGTCTCATTAGTTGAATTAATATAGTGTTATTGTAAATATTAAAAAATTTAATTATGATAAGGAACCTAGGAACCGAACCGAACGGAAATTAAATTTGGATCTGACGGGTGTACTTACGAAATATCCGAAAATTCGGGTTTGGTTTGGTTTTGACCATGCCCAGCCCTAGAAATTTTGTGTGGCCCAGGCCAAAACACTAATTGATTGCAATGGTGTTAAGTACAACCATCAAAACTCATAGTGGTAATTCCTAGTTATTCCTTTCTTGTTTCTTCCTTCTACCTTTTTCTCTTCTAGCAGAAAATGTGCATAAAGGATCAGGTTTTCAATAACTAGATAAAGGCTTGTAGAAATGAAATCAAAAGTACCTGCATTTTTTTCCCGATTGCAACAAATGGTTGTACATCTCCGCGCGTCCCCACAATAAGCATTACAATCTGCAATGGGGGGATGTCTTCAAGCTCTGTTGCATCATTAGGTTCATCATCAACTTCATTACATACATTTTCAGAACCAACTCCAAGAGTTTGAGGTTCAACATCTCCCGGAACTTCAAATTCTACAGTTCCATCATCTTTAACAGTGGCTATTCTCTTCAACAATTTGAGCTGCAGCGATTAAAAATACTTAAAAGAAAATACAATTCCACCTTGTATAAGATGTAATACGCCATGAGATATTTGGAGATAATCCACTGAAATCAATTAGATATATGCAACTAAATTAGAAAGTACCTACATGATGGAGTATAAGAACAAGTTTAAACATGTTATTTAAAGGTATCAGCTGATAAAAAAAATTTTTTACATAAATATGAAGTCATGATGAAAAAGAAGACGAACATATGTTATTTGTCAGATCCTTGCCCATATTCATGGTCCTATAAAGAGCAAAGGTCAACAACCAAAATTATGTGTTATTTGTCAGATCCTTGCCCATATTCATGGTCTTATAAAGAGCAAAGGTCAACAAACAAAATTATGTTACCGAATACATGTCTCAATGCAGTTCCCTGGACAAAAATGGGAAAGGGGGGGGGGGGGGG
>CAIGRQ010271821.1:0-10416 GCA_903798375.1 Fraxinus sp. D2006-0159 | reverse complement strand
AAGAAAGGCAACCCGTGAAACTAGGCCTCAGCCAACATCTAATGAGCTACTGGTGAGTGCACAAAGCTTTAGTGAGACCCTACCTTGCATGAAACTCCTTTGGTATTGCATGAGGATTTCTTTTCCCATTGTCTGCGATTTCGCCTACCCTACAACTGCAAGGCGACCCTCCTTCTTTGTCGACCGAGCCCTCTAGTAACCCTAGATTGATCCGCAGGGAAATTTCTTACTATACACATTGTTGGGTCTTCCACCTATAATTTTTTTTGTGGTTCTCAAATCTTTTATTGTGGTGGCTAATATTCAATATCTCTGATTTTTCCTCGAGTCATGACCTTCTAACCACTCGTCTTTGTGCTGCGCAACACGCCCTAGGATTCTGTACGACCTAAGTTTGGAAGACACATACTCACTAGTTTGTCACGAAGTATAGGGACGAGTTACTATGGGGATAGAGGTTCACTACGAGGTTTCAGCCATGCCCAACTCTTACTGCCACGACACTTCACACAATTAATGTTTGCTAGAAATTACATGTTTATCCGGAGTGGTTCAAACTTAAGCAAGCTAAAAGGAAGAAGAAGAAATCTGCTCGGGTTGCTACATTGATCTCTCCATCTTTTGTATCTCATTCATCTGAAGTGTCCCCTCATGGAGGACAATCTAACAAAGATTGAAATGGTAGAGAGAGTAGAAGCCTTTACTACGTGAAAGAAATCCATTTTGTAATCATAATTCAGCAAAGGTGTTTCCAAGTATTAGGTCATTTTATACGTCACTATCCAAATTGGGCATGTGTAATGTCTATACACCAACTTAAGGAGGAGAGTTTGAATAAGATATCCATTTTAACTTGTATTCCATCCAGGGATGGATCCAGAACTCAGCGAGCTGGTGCGACCGCCCGTGTCAGATCAACCAGAAAAAGGGTGTGCAAATCATATGGAAGGACATTCACTTTTGCACCAAAGACACAGGGGTTTGATTCCCTTCAATGACACTCCTTTTCTATTTTTAAACACGGTAAATAATAAATTAATATTTACTAATAATTGTACTAACCTTCAACAAAAACGAGTGTAGCTCATATGGTAGTGCGGTCACTTTTTATGTGAGAGGTATGGAGTTCAATTTCATGCACTTTCACTTTTTTGTTTAATTTTTTAATACAATAAATAATAACTAAACAATTATATATTATTAGTTTTCATTTTTCAAATAATTTCTTTAAAAACATTTATTGTCTCAAATTATTACTTCATGATATATATTTGTTAAATTTTATCAATTTATTTTATAAAATTCAAATTTGGAGAATCTAAATGTCTCTCTTTATTCTTTTAAGTATTCGAAAAAAACTTTTCTTTTGAGATAAAAAAAATAGTTATTAGTTTTGAAAATCACCGTTTTCAAAATTTTGCATAACCTTCGCCTAAGCCGGAACTTGTCTTTACCTTTTAATCACACTTTATATATAAACTTCATTCTGTCTCGTTTAAGTTCATAAAAAACTTAAAATATATATATATATATATATAGAAAAATGTATTTTTTTTATTATTATTATTTTGGATTGTATTGTATTTGATTATATTTTCAAATGCATATGACTTTTACGTTTTAATATATTTATATATTGATTGAATTTTTTTTAATATTATTTGATTAAATATTAATAAACAATCTTACTATTGCGGCCGTCAATGGTCAACGACTGCCCTAACTCACTTAATATCTTGGATTCGTCAATGATTCCATCTATCTTATATTCTAGTCTAGACAGGAACTAATGTAGTAATAGAATAATTTTTTTTCCTTTTATAGATAGGATTGCACTAGTATATATAAGATTAATAATATGAATAAATTAGTAAAGTCTACATTTTACCTATATAAATATGAAGGTTTTAATCATGTATCAACAAAGATAGAAACAGTAAGCTAAATTGGATTCTAAACCCACAAAGGAAAATGGCAATTGGAGAAGATGAATCAGTACCACCCACTCTTCGCCATCTAAAAAAAAGAAGAAGAAAATAAATAGAAAGATGGTGTAAGTTCGTAGTTTTGAGAATTCCATCTAGTGGCAACACTTCTCTTGAAACCTGCCCCTCAGTAGAAACTAACGAATAATAGGAGCAAAAATATAAAATAATGCAAGACAGTGTGATATCAATATAAGACATCACAAAGTTGAGGCAACAACATTATTCACCAAGAAACAACCATCACAATTGACAGATATACAGAAGCAATGCTTTTAGAAGAGTTATAACCAGGAAAGAAGTCTCAAAAAACTGAAACAGATGAAATTATTGTTAAAGCCATGACCGGCACATTTCAATACTGGCTCATAACACACCTTTTCCCATAAACAATGCTAGCCTAAAACTAAATGAACTAACGTTTAATAGAGCTACTTACGCTCTGTTTTTTCGACAAATTACATTCAGAACAGCCGCGTTTGACCAAGCTGGCTAAAAATCTAATCTTGTTTCTTTGCATTCAGTTCATCTAATCTATAGTACTGATTACAGATGCATGGAAAGAGAAAACGTGAGATAACAAATCTGACTAAAATTGTGTCCCTAAAAACACAGTTAAGAATTTTAACTCGCTGAATTTTATTGACATTCCACACTATGTTAATAATTAGAAGGGAAAATAAAAAGAAATGAAGAACAATGGTCAGATAATATGTACCAACGCTGTTAATCTAATCACTATATGAGGACAACTTAATCCACAGACACAAACAATCTACAGTTAATATAAAGCTTTTAATATCCTCAGCTCGTTTCTTGAGTCTGAGGACGGTAAGATGCATATTATCACCAAATATAACAGGATAGGTGTACACCACAGTGAAACCTAATTTACAGACTGGTGAATACCTTTGGACATTATAATGGTCTCCATTCTTTGATCAACTGTATTGCCTCGATGCACAACCTAATTAAAAAAAGGGACTGTCATTATTCAGCACCTGTATCTTCAACAGATTTCTTATACTCTGGCTTGAGCTCATAAGTTCCTTGGTTGGTTCCTCTTTTATTGTATACACAGAGCTCATTCAATATCTCTTTCAAAAATTGCTGCAATAGAAGATGCATAAATATTAGGTCTATAAGGTTCAGAAATTGAAAAACCCAAGTTAAATTGTTAACACGGTTACTTAATGCTATGTGAGCTTAAATCGGGGAAAAAAACCATTGCAGAATCATGGTTTACAATATCATTGTCATAACGAGTTGTGTTAGAATGGAAAAGGGTAAAAATCTAGGTAGGTATTTGAGAAGGCTTTGGAACGCAGTTAGAAACTCGTAAAAGTTTATCATTACTCAATAAATCACTTTTAAGACAATAATTCAATTTTGACATATAAAAGGCAAACATGTACCTCTATTGAAAAGATCAAAGAAATCAAATCTTTTGACCACACCAGTCCATAAAACTTGGGTCCAACTCTTTCTACTCAAATCGTATGAATGGAAACTTTTCTCAAGTCTACACAAGACATGCCTCAACCACTTATTCATTTCCCTTAATTTATCATCAATCAATACTATGTCCATCTTTTAGCATACATTGTCATTTCTTATTTTATTCATTTTGCATGGTCATATATTCATCTCTAACATCCTCATTCCTAGAACATTAATTTATGGATATTTTATTCTTTAATGGTCCAACACTAAAAACCATAAGCATAGTTTATCTAATAACTGTGCAGTAAACATTGTCTTTTAACTTGATAAGCATCTTCTGATTCCATAGACTCTCAGTGTTACTTCTCCATCTCATCCAACTCACTCTGATATTATGATTTACATCTACAAGTCCCTCCTTAATAGTCTCCATAAGCATGGCTGGTTAATATCCGTCCAATAAAGCTTTCATTTTAACTTGACAAGCATCTTCAGAGTACATAGAATCTCCATAACACTGCGCCATTTCATCAAAGCACTCCAATCTTATGATTTACATCTTCAAGTCCTCCCTCCTGATTAGTCCTCCCTCATTAACAATCGAACCTAAATACTCAAAAATATTGTGTGGGGGCAATGTGATCCTCCCAATGACTCCACTATCATGTTCCTTATGACCAAACATTCTATTTTCTGTATAATTCTCCTTGTATAAAACTGAAGTGATTTTACATAGTTAAAACATATAATATCATGGTATAACCCACGAGTGTCAATTAGTGGATTTTGACATAGTTTTGGTTGATGAGAATAAGTGACTCCAAATTTGTTGAAACAAAACTCAGATTGTTGTTGTTGTACTCCATAAATAGGGACAATTGACAATTTCCTCTATTCATTTTCTCTCTTTAAGATCTCATTGAATGTTTTGTGTACTATAAATTATCAGAATCATCCAAGCACTTCCATACTTGACAGATATTCCACCCCAACCAATTATTTGACTTTATCCTCTCATAGCCTCCCTTGCTTTCGAGACCAGGATTCTTCTAGGATAGTTAACATTTCTATCTTCACTAGTTCGATGAATTCCTACCATCCTAGCTATGGCTTCAAGTAAATAATTTACTAAAAGAATTCCTAAGCTTTATATGATATCACACTATAAATAAAATTCTCTAGCTTTCATCCTTAATACCCTCAACTTAGTTTAGGTGTAAACTTCTTTTAACCTTTATCAAACACTTTGTAAATAGCTATCTCTTCATCCTTGGTTCCAACTTAACTAATAACTATACTACTAATATACCACTGCCAAGAACTCACGAATTACCATCTTGTCTTCTATGCTCTTACCATCGAACTACTATAGAGGCTAAAAGATGCAAAGAGCTTTGCCTCATCTTTTTAAAAGTAAAATAATAGTATCATAATATATTGCAACAGAATATTCAAAAGTAAAACTGCCGATCAACAGATTCACAACACAGAGAGCCAAAATTTTAGAGACAGGGAGATTGCAACTTGCAACTAGCGGAACAGCGATAATCAAAGACATACCGCAGGTTGATCAGTCTGTTGGACCAGCTGCTTCAGTGTCCAGTTAGGCTGCCTTTCAAAAAGCTTAAACATGATGTCTTCCAGCTCCCCACGGTCCCTTCTAGTTCTTTTCACATCTGATCCCTTAATTGGAGCAGCTTTCTTCTTATCCTGCACGAAGTCAATAAATTTTTAAGTATAAGTTCATGTAAGATTTTACGATACAATCTTGAATAACTTAGTATAAAATTCATAGTGATATACACTTCAAGGTGAACTTATGCAACGAGAAATAAAGTATCCATCACAAAAGAGAAAAAGAATATTTGAAACATTAATCACATCCTGACCAAAGTCCTTAATGCCGCAAAGGGTGATATACCCACACGAGCATTTCAGATTTGGAGATTTTTCTTAAACTCAAATACTACTTTGTTCAAGTCCAAGTGGAATTATTGGATTTTAGATTTAGCAAACATCCATACACCATGTGGTTCTGTCTGTCAAGGTCATGATAGACCAATCATGCTTTTCAAGTTGTAAATGCATGCACAATTCTACAGAACAATAAATATCTATAGCTGTCTGGAACGGGAAACTCTCAAACCTATAAACTGAACACGCATCAACAATCTGACAATCTTTAATGCAGTTTTGCAAGCGTCAATTTCACAGCAAGGTAATTCTTGGTTCTGTTGTACGTACATGATACACAATTCAAGTGAAATTTCTAATAGTCCCGAGTAGACTGCAATATTACCGGAGACATGGCATGTTCCCATGTGTAGAATGAAATCACAATCACTAGTCGCAACTAGCCATAGAACATGGTACAATGGGTATTACTCATTTACGTCACTTTAAGCATGACAATCCATTCATCAAGAATGGCTTTTACATTCACTTGTGGCTTTTCCATTGAGTATATTTAGACTATATCCAGGACTAACCCAGCCTTAATTGAAATGAGTTGATCAGATAAGAATTACACCCCAACGTTTTTGGTACCTTATTGTAAAAGGAAATTACCCAACCTTTTGGTGTACCAACAATGGATTTATTTTATATTCATTTTAGTTAAATTGGTAGGCTCCTCTTTATAATTGAAACATCGATGAACAAAAGGAGAAAATAACGTTTAGCCTCAGTTCCCATAAACGACGTAAATCCAAAAAATTGTCGACATAACTCCCTCTGTGATCATGAGTAATGCCTCTTACTCCCCATCCTTACCCTTAACTTCAAAACCTCATTTCTCCCTTTTGCATTTTAGAAATGCTAATTTTTACTCAGTCAAAGAAACGTAATGTCGGCAACACCTGTCTCCAAAGTTCACGTTTCAGTAATTAAAGTATTGTACCAGCAGAATGTTTTACTGCTTCTCATTTCATGCTAGGGTGAAAATACATGAACATCCAGAGATGGAGATAGCATGGTTTTTAAGTGCAACTCCTCATTAGACTTCTCCATGGTGTTTTAAAGTCAAAATGCCAAAATTCACATTTTATATAACAAAAAGCCCCATGACCTGGGACATGCAAACTGATTTAGATTTCGGAGATCACTATATCAAAACCCTCTTTTTAGAATCTCATTAAATTGGAATCCCACCACGAAAAAACTACAACACTCTAAGTTTGAGATTCATTAATAATCAGATCCTATCTTGATTCTTGTGGCTGGTGTTCCTCTAATTCAATCAAAACACAAATATCTATGCCAATTACCAAATGTAAAGATATATAATGGACACTTTTACATTTAATCTCTATGATATAAGATCTTTTAATATTTAACAAAATCCTCAAGAACTAACTACCATACACATTTTAAGAAAAAAATATCAATTACCTAAAAACCAATATATACATGAGAAAATTTTACCAGTGTTAAAATTTGGACAGATTTTCAACTTTTAAAAGAAATTAATATTTTCACTTATTTGAGTATGGATAGAAATGGGAATAGAATCATAATGAAGAAGGTAAAGTCAGCCACTAGATACCTTCTACTGCAATAACAGTTGCTCATTACTTAGCCCTTGTTAGAGACCCATTTTCCCAAAATTTATTTCTTCAAAACTCATTTCCAACCTTACATTCTTTCAATAAAATAATTTTACACATAAACCCAAAATTTTTCCTTACTTTTTAACCACACATTCTTCAAAAAATTACTATTCCAAAATCTATTACCCCATAAAAATGGGGCTCAAACAAGGGATTAATTTGACACTAAATATTTTAAGTTTTTAAGCTAATATTTGAAATGAATATCATAAAAAATACTAAAAAATGACCATTTATGAACTAAACGACCAAAATCATAATACTAAAACATTCTACATATTTTTATTTTTCTTGTTCACAAGGGTTAAAATAAAGGTTCAACAATTGGTAAGGTGGTTTATGAATCTTGGAGAATCAAGAGGGATAGGCCAGCAAGGCAGGTGTGAAGTTTTCCTGCACCAGTTTTATCCTTCCCTTAAAAAGAAAGTGAATAAAAAGATGCAACTTCATATAATAAAACTTTTTAGACATCTTCTGAGATCCAAGTTCAAATCCACTCCCATTTACATTTTTTTTTGTGGGAAAACACAGAAGGATTGACATATTACATACCCAAAAAGTCCCAAAATGCTGAAACAAAAATATGAAGAAAATAATATAAATACCTTCAAAGTGGACGAAATCACGCCCAACATTCCAGGCATGGGCCTCATGAGCACTCCACGATCATTATCGATCACCTATTTACCAGTTAACCAAGATAAAAGGGAGTTTTTCATGCAAAAGTGTCAAAGAAAAATACCAATCATAACCGGAAAAGAAACTAGGAGAGAAGTATCTGACTTGTATTTGCCTGTTCTTGATCATGGATTTATTTGTCCTTTCACGGCATATTTTTCGATATTCTTCAATGTTCTGATGGTGGGGCTTCATGTCAAATTTATGTTCCACTTTGCCTTCCATGGCAACTCTTCCTATGAGAAAGAAAATGATATAATATAATCGATTCGACAAAAGGATGATTAGATTCCACAAGAAATTAGAGCCGGACAAAACTCCCGAATCGAACCGAACCCGAACCGAGTCGAGCGATTCTTCATAAGTTAAATACCCGAACAGGTATCCGAATTGAGAACCGATGGATTTGAGTCGGTTCCAGACCAAGAACCGAAAAACTGAATAAAAACTGAATCTAAATAATTTTTAAAATTTTTTATATTGAATTAATTAAAAAAAATTAAACAAATTAACAAATTAATCCAGCCAAATTATTTTTTTGTAACTTTGATATGGATCACTGAGTTTTAATATTAGTATCTATTTTTTAGTATTTGTATTCATTGAATTAATCTTATTGGACAGCTTGTTATTTATATGTTTTTAAATTGAGCTACGTTAATTTGTAAAAATTACGAATGAAAATATTATTAATTGTATTTATGTAGTGTTATTGTTGTAAATGTTAAAAAATATAATTATGGTACGAAACCGAACCCAAACGGTTCCATAATTATATTTGGACTCGACGGTTCCATTTATTAAATACCCGAAAATTTTGGGTCGATTCGATTCTCTCCGACCCATGTCCAGCCCTACAAGAAATTGGAAAAAAGCGTTAAATTGACCTATTTCTTAGGCGTATCTAATTGAATACAAACTTCCCCAAGTAATAATTAAAGCGCATCAAAATCAGTTATGCAATCATAAAGTAGCGTGTCTAAGTAATTCATTTGTGCAACAATGAATTACGAGTGACCTTGAAATGCAACGTTGAATCACCTAATCTAAAAGCTTAAACTTTTAGAGAATCACATATAAATCATTTAATTTATACTGCCTTCAACATACTCCATCAGCAACCAACAAGGATTACAATTTCATTAAATGGGTCGCAACAAGACTTGAATCACACATTTGAACCACTTGATCTAATGTTTAACTCAACACAACAAGATCACGGAAGTCGTGCAGAAGTACCGGATCATCAATTTAGGGTAGGGCAGGGCAGTCTAATAAAGAGCGCCTATGAATCGATGATTTGGATGAGCTCATCGGAATTCAGCAAGCCATGCACATCATAGACACTTCATAGAAATTCTAAGCCAACATAGAAAGTTCACGAGCTTGTTAACTAACTCTCCTGGCATCAGGATAGGAAGTTCTGAATCCGGTCTTTCCTTTCTATCATTCTAAGCATTGCATAGAAATTTGCACATGGTGCCAATATTAAAGACATAAGTTTCTGCATTAGGGGAGAATGGAGATGATCAAAGACTCTCTCCTTCCTAAGGAGCAATGAAACAGTAAAAATGAAAGGATAAAAAAACACTTCTTTCTGCATTTAACCATGATTTAACCATTAAGGTAACATTTTGCATCACAAACTCACTTCCAGATTGTAAGAAGACTTCATGCTATCTCATGACAGATATGGGGATTGTGCACATTGCTTTTTGACAACAACGTATGAAGTGCATATTTGGCATGGCTTAAAAGCCAAAAAAATGCAGGTCTTTTGGGCCTTCTTCAGCAGCTCCAAGAGTTTTATTGACAGATTCTTTTTGGCTTTTAAACAAAGTTAAAAATACTAAAAACCTATTAGAACAAACAAGGAAAGCAATTTTTGGGCTTTCAAAGAGAAGCCAAACAGGGTAAATAAAACTTGGAGGTACGTGTCTTGGGATGTCAAAATTCCACTACACAACACAAGTGAAGTTTTCAATCCTCAGAAGGAGAAAAGAATACGCAAGTCAAGTTTGCACCTTGATTATTCTCCGAAAAAACGCACATGGGAACGATATCCTTGAACATATTCAGGGAGTAACTCTTTGGCACGTTCGCAACCTCATTTCCAGCCATCTCCATAGTATACTGATACACATAAAAATAATTAACAAAGGCATACAATTTTCTACAATACCAGGCACTAAAACCAAAAATTCAATTTCAAAGAAGACCACGCTAAAATTAAGTATACTTCAAGAGACGAAGAGCCCTCGGGGTTGAGGGGGTCGAGTGAGACGACGACTTTGGCGACAGGCGGAGAGTCGGAGGCCGAGGCGGCAGACTCCCATGCCTTGGAAACGACAGGAGGGCACTTCATCAGCCACGCCGATCGCTCGGCTTTTTCAGTATCCACAGTGTTGTAACTGTTATTGTCGGTGTTGTTACCTTGCTCATTCTCCATGCTTGCTGCTCTCTGCGTGTGTTTCTGTTTGGTTATTTTTCGGTCCTGTTTCTGACAATGGGGGGTTTGCTGAAGCAGAAAGTGAGAAGACTGAATTGGAGTATTGGACCAGGTCATGTGTTATCAGGTCGAACTTTCTCAACGGGTCAAATAACAAACCAGGGACATGTTTATTATAGGTCAAAATTTAATTAAAATTGAACATGAAAAGTTAATATTTGTGGTGTATTTTTTACCTTAATTCAAAAGTAAG
>CAIGRQ010271812.1:0-12892 GCA_903798375.1 Fraxinus sp. D2006-0159 | reverse complement strand
GGGGGGAATGAATTCCATGGAAAAAATTGGGTATCAAACATCACAAACCATGGAACTTGATGGAAAATAAACAACATTAAACAGGCCCTGAATGATATCAGGAGGACATGTTCCGAGGAAGACTCGAGGTTCATCCACCTTAAAAGGGATTTTTTGGATGCATTTTGTACAATAAAGAAATTCATTTAAAATCTTGTACATAGGGAACATTGAAAGGAAATGTTTAGATGTAATTCTTCCACGGCATTCTGAGATATTTATGGTCACCAGAACATTAAAGGGTGAAATTTCTACCAATTCCAGGTAAAAAAAATCCTTCCAACTTGATCTGTATTTGTCTTAGTTCTGCCCTTTCTATCATTGGTTAATCGTCGCATTTTATTCATGAATTTTTTGTTTTGTTCAGTTTTTTTACAAAATCTCCACTTCAATATATTCAAAAGTTCTAGTGAGGATCCCAAACGTGTCAGGAACCCTGGCACCCACGCCCATACACACACAGCCGATGACAAACTTAGGTTACATCATCCTTCGAAACAAAAATGACAACCTGAATCATGGATGAAAAATAATAAAGCTGGGATTAAGAAAATAAACTTACATCATTCTTTAAAGTCTTGACGAAACAGTCAAGTGTACTTTTGTATGTGGAATCTCCCATCATCCTCGACTTGACCTGTGCGAGAGAATAATTTGAGTTAGATTGACTACATCTGAGGCCACCAAGTTCCATTTCAAGAATTATATATCTTCACTGAGTCATGCAAGAAATTTAGCTGCCTAGCTACTAAATCTCCATCTACCATCTCTTACTTTTTATTCAAAGACACAGGAAAAAGAATCCACCAACAAAATAAAATCTAAAAATGTAAAAAAGCTGTGTACAAATAGGATACCACATCAGCTGGAGATCCTATGCAGACTGCAAAAAAGCCGGCTCCTAAACCAGCTAAGAGATGGGTGAAAACATTGTCGCTGAAGCCAGGGATTTTCAGAATTGTCTGCGTGACAGTTATGGAAGCATGATAAGTTAAGATAAAAATAGAAAATAATACATTAAAAAGATTAGAAAGTGGGAATGCGATGATGCACTTTACAGTGATCGCACCTGCTTCACTTGATCATAGCTAGCTAATTCAGCAGCATTTATGATAGCATTACGTGCAATGTTGGGCCCAAGTCCAGTCCACAAAGCTGTAACTCCTTCCTAAAGTTCCAAATAGTAACACAAAGTGAGGGAAAGAAGTTAATCCTTGAATGCTCATTTTCCCAAGAGGGAGGAGGAAGAGGCAAGAAAATTTTAAGCGATGCTACCTGTCTCACGATAGTAGAATATGCATTTACTGCTCCAGAATACCGCCTTGGCACACCAGGTGGCAGTTTACCTTCAGCTTGAAGTCGCACTTTCACAAGATCAGTAGGATTGGCAACCATAATAGCCCCAGCACCTGTGTTGTATAGAAGTGGCCAGTTACTATTGTGGAAGTATAAAGTTAAAAGAAGATTAACACCATGTGTCTCTTAAATGTTTATGATCCTACACAAGTCTTCTGAACTTTTGAGCTTGGACATAATAAAAAATTAAAGCATATCACAAGATGGTCTACCAGTTGTGAGTGCAGCAAGTACTTTCTTTGATAACGGCACATCCCCAACGTGATCTTTGCCCACGTAGAAAGTTTTAACCTGCCAACAAAGTAAAAAGTCACTTTATTAAACCCAATGAAGCAAAAAGAACAAGTATGTATTGGCTCACACAATTTCGTGTAAAACCTACAGGTTCATATAATCCAATCCGTAAACCTCCAAACAAGCATTGACGATGTAATCCTGGCACGATGCCCTTCCATAATGCAGATAAACCTTCTTCCCTTGCAATGGTGCCAACTGTACCCAACAATCCCCTATATTTTGGCAAAGCTACCCCATCCCCTGCAACAGCTTTCTTCTGCAACTGAAGCCTAACCTTGGCAGTATCTAATGGAATCGTAAATATCTATCCATTAAAAGCACTGCATGAGTTAGGTGGTACACAAAATATGCAAATTTCACTCCTGATAGGATGTGACTATTTAAAGGGTGCGTGATGAAAAGGCATGACCATTTGATAGGGTGTATACATCACCGTTTTATATGAAAAGGTGTAGTCTATGTTAAAAGATGCAACCATTCAAAAAGTCACTTGAAATTTATAAATAGAGACCTTTAGTTCCATTTTTTCCTATTCCAAATCATTTCCTAATAATTGATTTCTAATTCTCTCTTTCTCTAAATTCTGTCAAAATAATTTTCATATTATTTTGAGTTTCGTGTTCGATATTTAATATTCGATATCTTCTATTCTAAAAAAGTACAGTCAAGCGTTGGTTCACCCAACAAAATTAATAGTATGCTATATTAATTTTGGAAGAAGCATTAGTATGTTAGCACCAGTGCAGGGCCGAAACCTAAGGGGATTTGCATTCGCATACCCTGCTCCATTTTATCTCCTTTGATTTTTGCATTTTCTACGTTTGAGCAAGTATTGATTTGCTCGTTATTATGCATGTACTGTGATTCAGTAAGTCATTACTATAGTATTTGCATGCACATGTTTTTTATTAACAAAAAATAATTCATGCACTAATTTATCCAACAAAACAAACTTATAAAGGTTTATATCAAAGATCTCCCTCGTCTAAAAAAACTCACACATTAAAGTGGAAGCGTGAAGCAATAGCATCCCCAACACCAAAGCTGACATTTTACATAGTGCTCTGGATTCCAACTCCATTAATTGTGTGCATATCTATTTGTCTGCACCCTTCCGTATTTATATACATATAAACCTTATTACAAAAAGCATATTCAAAGAGCAACTTCAGAAATTGTCAATTACAGAGAGAAGGATTCTGTGTACAGGAGATTCAGAATTTCAAATTTCATTATGCATGTACTTAAGGACATAGTAAAATCAAACTAATAGGTGAAAAATCCAAATCAAATCAATCTACGACTCTACTAAAATCAAACCAACATCATCTGAAATTTTAACTGCTCAATAGCAGTTCCCTATATAACAATTAAAAACAGCGAATAGGCACAAATTTTGTAGACATAAATTCAAGCACGAAAACAAGCAGCTGATCTGAAGCCAAACAAAGTTTATATAGGCAGTTCAAATACAGATTGAAAAATCGACTGTACCTCGGCGAAGCAAGCAGCGAAAGCACTACTGGCAAGAGTTCCGGCGAATGAAATATCCGATTTAGCCTTGCCGTGATCCCCCATCAAAACAAAAACTGAATGAAGCTAGCGCAATGGTCTTGTATATATAGTAAGAGAAAGAGATTAAAACCGAAATGAGCAAGCTTTACAGAGAGAATCTCGAGAAAAGCGAAAAAGCAGCAACTAGACGCAATCCCAATTTCTGCAAATACAATTGGGTCTGAATTCGCATTGTCAGTCATCACCTTGGCACCCTATTCGTTTCGTACATGTGCCACTAGCTTTGGTCTGTGACTGCCATTGTTCCTCTTCCTTTTCCTTCCTTTTCAGTTTCAATTCTTCCTTGGGTTTAAAATTTGAGAAGACACCCCTCACCTCTATGACAAATTGGAAACGCTCCCCCATGTTTCAAAAATATCACCTAAATAACCATGACTAAAATGACATAAAAGGATGAGAGTAATGGTTCCGAGTATACTTTTCATAAACACACCAAAACAATCTATTTACTTAAATTTGCTGCCATTTTTTCCTATAGTTTTTAAAGATCTTATTATCAATGACTATCGATCTTTTTCAATATGATAATTGGGCTTGAGATTGACAATTGTTCAAATGAAGGATTTCTCTAAATCTAAATTCTGTTCAGAAATGAAATTTGCTGTTTTGGTGTATTTATGAAATCGTGCTCGGAAGGGAAATGTACACCACTTTTTTTTAATTGAATTAGGGTTATAATTATAAAATTGTGTCAGTGCATAAAAAGTGGTGTAAAGAAATAATATTTGTGGGCGCAATATAATTATCCTTTTTAGTTTTTATTGGATTATGACTATAATTGTAAATTTGTTGTGGTGTATTTATTGAAAACATATTTTAATTGTGGTACGATTATAATGTGGTATCATGAATAAAATTTGTAGTGGTAATATAGTTACCCTTTTTTGAACCATGTATTTTAAAATGAGGCTAATATACCTAAAATGTCCTTACAATTAAACATGAATTTTTTTATGATTAATTGCAATTTAATTTGTCTAAAATAAAATTTTAAGAATATAAATTGACATGTTATCTACATGCTCGTTCACATAGTTTAAATTTACTTATTTTATTGTGAAATATTCTAATGATTAATATATCACATTAATATCACGTCATATTATATTATATTATATTATATTATATAAAATGATTATCAATAAATTTTGAAGGTGTATCATATTTTAATAAACTAACTTAGCCCCTATTTGGTACACATTAAAATTTTCATTCTCATCCTTCTACTCATTTTCAACCACACATTTTTTAATAAAATAATCTTTTCCATCACATCAATAATTTTTCCTTCTTTTTCAACCACACATTTTCCATCAATTTACTATTCCAAAATACATTTTTCCAAAATAATGTGGCTCAAACACACCCTATTGCATGTTTGATAGAGTTTATTAGGGAATAATGAGTTGTGGAATAGTATTTTTTTAGAATATACGGTTAAAAAGTAAGCAAATTTTATTGATTTGTGTGTAGAATTTTATTGTGTGAATGTATGATTGAAAAATGATACTGAATTAAAAAAAAAAAAATTAAAAGATGACAAACAGGACCTTATACAATTTTTTAACTAAATTTTACTTAAATTGTGAGAAATACATATTTATATTTAACATCTTATTTTAGTTTCTAAAATTATAGATGTGAACTTTTATTCATTCATTTGTTAATATTTTTTTATTGTTTAAGTCATATTTTTGGATCAAAGTGTATTTTAGAATAGTGTTTTGTTGGAGAATGTACGGTTGAAAAATAAGAAAATATTTTAAATTTACGAGTAAAATTATTTTGTAAGAAAATGTGTTGTTGAAAATGAATTTTGAGAAAATGAGTTTTTGAAAAAATGGGAACATAGGCTTAAATTATGTATATGTAATATAAATAATTACTTAAAAACTTTAAATCATTTATTATCAAAATCTTCCAACAAATTTTAGATTTAAAGTTTCACTAGCATGCATACATAGAATTGTGTTGGGTAAAGCCTATAGGTATCAATTAAATTGTACCTAAATGTAGAAAAATCCATCTTCTTCTTTATAGTGACATTTTAGATATATCGATCTCATTTAAATTGATATATAGTTCAAAAAGTGGTCGGGGTGTATGTAATACTCAAATCTAGAAATAAAGGATGTTAGTGATATTTTTGAAATATGATAGTATCATTTATATTTTCATTAAGGTTCCTTGTTTCTCCGAAATACTCACTTTGTTCTTCTTTCTAATCCCCGTCTTCTCTATATTTTTGTATATTTTATTGCTATCATCTAAGTATAAAAAATAAAAAAAATAAAAAAAATTAGAATTTTGCTTGGACGTTCCAAATGTAAGGGTGGAGACCGTGGAGTCAAGGTTGTTCGGTTTGAATAACTTAAGAATCAAATCGCACCAATTCCTGTTGGTAATTGTGAAAATGAAATAGTTGGTTCCATAAAAAGGAACCGAATCTAACGAGAATCGATCAATTCTTTTCTTTCTTTCTTTCTTTTTTTTCCATGTAACTGATTCCTTTTTTCATTATGGAACCATTGATTCTCGTTAGGTTTGTTTCGATGCTTATATGCTTTAAAAATAAAATTTAAAGTGTTAACCGTTACGTAAATTTCAAAGTGTCCCACCAATCATTTTTTAATTTTGCAAATATTTAGTTGTAGGCCCTTCATACAAGGATTCAAAGTGATAGTTAGGAGCCTTGGAACACGACAAGAATCGCATTAAATAGGCAACTATAGTGATCATAATGGTGACTTGAACATGATTACTCGATCATGGGGTTGTTGAAACACTTAGCCCCTATTTGATTTAGCTAAAAATATATTTTTCGTAAATTTTTTTAAAAAAAATTGATAAAATTTATGTATCCCATTAAAATATATGATTGAAAATGAGTATAAGGAAAACTAATTTTTGAAAAATGAAAGTCAAACCGAAACTTAGCTACCTTCTTTGGGCTTTTGCAAATTATTGTTCCATTCATCTTCCTATGTAGTTGCTGTTTGATTTTGTTAAAAATTAGATTTTTAGTTGATTTTGATAAAAGCTGATGAAATATATGATTAAAAAGCCGATAAAAGTTATGAATCCCATATAATGCATTGTTGAAAATGAATTTGAGAAAAATTAAACTTTAGAAAATGATGGTCAGACATAAACTTTGTCAAGTGAAACTACTCGATAAAATTATTATATATTTTCACAATAATTAGGTTGTCCACTAGACGGAATAAGTTTAGTTGCCACTTTATCATGGACACAATGAAGTTATTATCATTCCAAAACGTGCGCCATTGTTGTGTAAATTCAATGGAGAAGTTTCAACATCGTGCCAGTCCATCACTGGAAAATAACAATGTGGCACTCGACCATTACGAGGAAATGAGAAAATTAAGAATTCAATTGGCTGGCTGACTAAGTTGTCAAGTAGGTAGCAAGTGAAGAGGCTATGACGCGTGGCTTGTTAATGGGAAAAATTAATGAAATGTAAGGTAGGTTCGCACCGGCAGTGTGATTCGTTTGATTACTAGGAAGTGGCCGTCAACGTACAAATCTTTCACGCGGTCCAATGATGGTGAACAAGGTACAATTCATGACTTGAAAATTGAAATCTTCCAAATTTGATTTTATTAGCTACTTCCAAAGTCCTTTCAAAAGATGGTATGTCAACAAAAGAAGACGACTCGTTATTTCACCTACCAGAGTAATATGATGTGACAAGACGTGGTCTTGACATTTTATCGGTGCAATCTAAAATACAGAGAGATGTTACATGTACAATACTTGAATTACAATAATGGATGACAATCTCTCACAAGGGAGGGGAGCCGGCGAATAAAATAATCGAGGGCCAACCCCCTTGTGAGAGGTTGTCGTCCACTATTGTAATTCAAAGTTGTACAAGGAGAATTATTCACCGATTAAATGGCAAGATCACATCTTACCACATTTTCGATGGACAAGAAGTCTACTATGAATAGGATATCATCATATTTATAAATAATAAGTGTTTTTTATGAGTTAATTTAAACATCAAGTTTTTTTGTGGCTTTATATTTTGTTGAATTGAAACGATGTGTTAACTTTTCTTTTGCATGGATTTGGCCTAGTGAATGAAACACTTTTTATTATGATTTTTCTTTTGTTTTTGTTAGTATTTAAGTTTATAGATTGATATATAGTTTTGTATTATTATATGATCAATAAAGAATGAAAATATTTTAAAATTAGTGAACTAGTGACAATAAAGTGAATATGAAGAAGAAAAAAATATATAAAATCAATCCGGGATTTAAAATAGAACCAAATCATTAAATAGTTTGGTCGAGGTTTGGTTTTTCCAAACAGTTTCAAACGATTTAATTTTGAAAATCTATCAAAAATAGATCAAATCGGACCACTGAATCCCTTACTTGAAAATGATGGTTATTTGCATATTTATAGGGAGGTGAACTACCATTATGATGGAATTAAGAAGCATGCAATCTTGACGTGAGATAACAAAATAATTTAATGACAGTTAGCCTCGTTAATGAATCAAATCTTGCTCTTAGATCGAGTAGAGCATCTATCGACTAATAATTCAATAAGATCGATCAAAATTCAACTCTCTTTTTTTGTCACGATAGCTTCTTGAATGAGCTTTTACGTTGACACGTGGTTCAAAATCTAAATCAGCAATAAACATGGATTAGTCATATAAATTAAGTGTTTGCCCTCTTGATTGATGAATTAATCAAAATTTTAGGAAATTTATGATTATCTACTCATATCATTATTATCTCATCATCAATTGCAAAACTGATGTAGATTACAACTATTCATCTTTATTTTAATCTTTATATCTCTATTACTAAAGATAACAATGAAAATATTGAAAATCTTATCAATTGAGGACTTGAATAATCCGTAGGATTCTTCGAGGATGATAACACCCTTTTTTTTATTCACATATTCTGTAAGATCTATTCTATAAAATTTATAATTTTTACTTATTTTTCGATTTTACGGACCCACGTTTTATAAATAATTATGAAATTTGACAAAATAAATAGGGTTTAAAGTAAGTCTTTTCTATTGATATGGACACCTACGAATCGTATCCATGCCCCCTTCTTCCAAAATAACAGAGGAAACTACTTTTCTCGATAGTTAAAAAAACACAAAAAGAACAGAAATTCTTGTACAGTTAGACTTCTTCGTACATATAAATACAAAGTTTAAAACCTCCATCATCATTCATGGCAACCGTTTTTCTATTTCTTTTTCCATAATTTTCTCACTTTTTCTTTTTAAAGAAAAAACCGTTTTCATAGTGGCAATGGCAAGCGGTGCCACGTCCGGCAACTCCTTGAACGGCAGTACTCACCGACGCCGCGGAGTCGACGCCATGAATGACTTGGAGAAAGAAATTAAATTTTCTGTATGTAATTCTGTAAACGATATAGATTCGGAAATATTGAGTAAAAGTGACGGTGTAACTAGTCAATACTTATGCAAACATAAAAAGGGGCCGGAGAATTGGGTTTTCGGATCAAGGAAGAATATGTGGCGTTCGTTATTCGGGTTCATGTTTATGTTCATGGTGGTTTTGGTGTTTTTCAAGTTCCATTTCATGATGAAAAATGAGATTTTGATTATTCAGAATTTCAAGAATGATTTATCAGATGTTCAGAGTGCCACGTTTGATTCCGATACCTCTTCAAATTCTGCTGTGAAGAAACGGCAGGCGAGGGAAATTCCGGTAAATATAACCCAATTATTTCTTCATTTCGTTTCATGATTTTGAAAAGTAAAAATGTTAAAAGTTGATTAATGGCTCCAATGAGTGTTATAATGTCAAGTTTTTTTTTATTTTCTAATAAATCAGATCGAATTTTGTGTGTTTTTGGATTTCCTTTCCCTCGTATTTATTGATGAAATTTAATTGAATTTATAAATCTCAAAAAAATTCCATTTTCTGAAATTATAAGAACTTCACTTTGCTAATTGACTGGTTTTTTAATTTTCAGTTTTCTTGAGATATAGGTGACATGCTTACAATAACAAAGAAGGTTCTCTTTGACAGGTCCAGGATATTTGGTTGAAACCAAAGAGTGATAACTTTTACCAATGCATTGCTCGACCGAAGAATCGCATAAGTATGTCAAAATTCAACAATGCACATGCAGAAATCTGTTTTTGTTTGATATTCATGAACGTTCTGATTTCTTTCAGGGACAGGGTCGACAACAAACGGTTATATTCTGGTTCATGCGAACGGGGGACTCAATCAAATGAGAATAGGAGTTAGATCACATCTATACTTGTTTGAGTATTTACTTTTTCTCATTTTAGCTAATCAAACATTGAAATTAATCTCAGATATGCGATATGGTTGCTGTTGCAAAGCTTATGAATGCGACTCTTGTGCTTCCTTCCCTTGATAGCGCGTCCTTTTGGTCCGATCCTAGGTATATGTTGTCAATGTGGTTGATTGAGACCTTCTTTTGTTCTTAATCTCTGTCTCTCCTTAGCTTATACTATTTTTGCAGTGAATTTAAAGATATTTTTGACTGGAGGCATTTCATTGAAGTTTTAAAAGATGATATCGAGATAGTTGAATCTTTGCCATTAGAGTATGTCAAATTGAAACCCTTTAACAAGACACCTATCTCTTGGTCAAAGGTTTGAAGATAATAAGAATTTTCATGTGTCTAGTTACATTAGTTGTAGTCGTCTTGGAACTGATTTTGATGCTTTATTTTCAGGCTAGTTACTACAAAGAACATGTTCTTAATTTGTTAAAGAAGCACAAGGTGATCAAGTTTACTCATACGGATTCACGACTTGCTAATAATGGTCTCCCGCCCTCAATCCAGAAGCTCAGGTGTCGTGCAAATTACGAGGCTCTCCGCTACACAACAGAGATTGAAGAGCTCGGAAAGAAGTTCGTTGATAGACTTGGGAAAGATGGTGAACCATATATTGCTCTTCACTTGCGGTAATAATTGTACAAGATTGTTTCTGTTCTTTCTTTGTTTGTTCCTTCTGGATCTACTAAACTTCTATTTTACTAGATTGCAAATTACGAGGCTCTCCGCTACACAACGGAGATCGAAGAGCTCGGAAAGAAGTTGGTTGATAGACTTGGGAAAGACGGTGAACCATATATTGCTCTTCACTTGAGGTAATAATTGTACAAGATTGTTTCTGTTCTTTGTTTGTTCCTAGTGGATCTAAATTTCTATTTTACTAGGTATGAGAAAGACATGCTTGCATTCACCGGTTGCAGCAACAATTTGACCACAGTCGAGGCTGAGGAACTTAGTGTCATGAGGTATAATGTTAAGCACTGGAAAGAAAAAGAGATTGATAGTAAAGAAAGGCGACGGCAAGGGGGCTGCCCTCTTTCTCCCCGGGAAGCAGCCCTGTTTCTCAAGGCCATGGGGTATCCTTCCTCAACGCGAATATACATAGTTGCAGGGGAAATTTTCGGTAAAAATAGCATGGACGCATTCCAATCTGAGTACCCTAATGTTTTCACTCACTCAACACTTGCAACAGCAGAGGAGTTGGAACCCTTCAAGAATTATCAGAACCGACTCGCTGCCTTGGATTATCTTGTAGCCTTAGAAAGTGACGTATTTGTTTTCACATATGATGGGAATATGGCGAAGGCTCTACAGGGGCATAGAAGGTTTGAAGGATTTCGTAGGACAGTAAACCCTGACAGGTATAGTATAAGCACTCCTTCAATAGGTTGCCATTTTTTCTTTCAAATCTAGATTGATTTTATTCGTTATTTTTCAGGTTAAATGTTGTTAGACTGGTAGACAAGTTGGATAAAGGTACTATTTCTTGGGACGAATTCACGTCTGAGATCAAGAGCATACACTCCAACAGAATCGGATCACCATACCTTAGACAAGCCCGTCACACAACAAGACTCGAGGAGAACTTTTATGCAAACCCTTTTCCCGGTTGCATTTGCCATAGTTCTGTGAATGAAGTAAAGCATCAGTGACGGGATTCAGTGACCTAATCCAGGAGTTGCTTCAGAAAGATAGGTTTTCCCATTTTAGTTTGTAAGTAAAGAATACAACACATGATGCAAGGCGAACTGCTGTTGTCCAGGGTATTGCTAGACGCTTGATCATCACCCTTATTGAAAAATAAGGATCGATTCTTTATACGATAGAGTGTCGAAAGTCGAGAAGGTGAATATATTTTGTTGATAAAACAATGAACACATTTTTTTATTTTTTTTTTGCAGTTGATTGATTTATTCATTCTTGTTTCCTTCCCTTGATCTCATATTATATTGCCAAACTGGCTCGATACAATTTGTAATGACTTCGTTGAGAATAGAAAATTTTGTTATTTTTGTTCTTGCTCATCTTTCTCTATTACGGTCCTGAAATCAGTCCAGGTCAGGTCAAAAGTGGGCCACTAGATGAATAGAATAGATGTGGAAAATTTGGAGAAGACCAGAATCAATGCACTTTGGCTAATATTTCATGACTTGAAGACCAAAATTGGCCATTAATTGGTGTCAATCGCAACAACACTTATCAAAGTGAAAAGTATCTTAAATTAGTTAAAAATTGATTTTCAAATAAGTTGTGTTAATCAAACGTTTGATGTATCTGTAATTGGCTCGACATATTTGTTTCAAATTGGTGATAATCTTGGAAGCCTCAAAAAGAGATAAACAGCTATCTAATCAATAAATATTTTGTCACATATATACTTCACGAAGTAATGATATAACGGGGTCATTTCCTATCTTTACATCATCATATTTTCATTCTCGTCTTGACTTTTGAGTCATTGTTGTTGAGGTATAAACAAAAAATCGGCAAAAACTCGAGTTTTGAGTAGGGTCGGACGGATAATTCTCTGTCCCGAATCTTTTTTTAAATTATTTTTTTTTTTATTTACATCGTATATTAAAAAATAATTAATTAAACAAACAGCATTTTTTATTCCCCGTCATGCCCCACCCCAAACGAAATGGGGATGGTAATGCCCGTCCAGTGCGTCCAAAAAAATAAAATAAATCAACGAACGACGTCGTTTCCATATAATGATGAAATTAGGGCTTTATCGCCCTTCCCCTTTTGAACTCGTTCCAACTTTCTGAAATTATCATCTCCTTTTATTAGGCATATCTCTTCGGTGTGCTTCCTCCTCCATTCGTTTTTGAACTAATTATTATGTGAATTTTGTTAATTTGATGCTCCTTTATCACGTATTTTATACTTTGATTTTGTGTTAATTTGCATTGGATCAATGATATCTATCTAAGATTCCCAGCAAGGAGCTTAATATTACTTTCTACCTTCCTGAGATGCAATTATCATTTTTGATTTCTCCTATTTTGTACATTAGCATCAATGGCAATTCTGTGTTTGAATTGAATTGTTATCCTCCCACTTTACTTGTTTTGAGATTTGTAATTCGGAGAACTTTTTACTTATATTGTGTTGATGCCGACCTACGAGATCGATGAGTTCGGACTGTTTTCTCCACCCTTACATGGGAATAATGCGAGCTCGGTAAACATGAGGTCAGCTCAGTCTAATATATAACTTACTCAACAAACTATTGTATCCCTTCGAGGCCCAGCAACAATTAATGATTGCAGATC
>CAIGRQ010271802.1:0-11324 GCA_903798375.1 Fraxinus sp. D2006-0159 | reverse complement strand
ACATTGTACCCGCTGGACACCATCACTACAAAAATAGTACCCGCCACAGTCTTGACCACAATTGGGCCGCGTCCCCTCTTGACCCTGTCCAGGCCCATTATCACTAGCTTCCTAAATGGCGTTTTGAACACGAACATCACGATTAGTGCAATCTCCACGAATATTAGAGTAAAGAGTAATTGGATCATTTTCGTTTTCCCTCTCCTCTGAAATTTGGTATTGTGATAGAAATTGAGGGCTGATTTTTTAGGAGAAGAACAGATTGTGAAACCCGAAAGAGGAATGGGGTCATGGTCTTACACTTCGTGCAAAAAGCAAGATCCATGCTACCATTTTAAACGGTCAAATCGAATGAAAAATGCTATTGGTACCCGGGCGTTTACACGCCCGGGTACACGACCCCACAGCCCCCCTCACAATGAGGGGGGCCCGAGGCGATTAAAATAATGGGGCGGGCCCCCCTGGCGGGCCCCCCATTGTGTGTGGGGAGTGTGGTACACGGGCGTGTAAACACCCGTGTACCTGAAGCAAGGTTCCAAATCGAATTGATGAATTCATAAAGAATTGGAAAATTGGTTCAAATGGTCTCAAAATTTTGTTCATCTTGCATTTTTATCCAAACCTTTAATTTTTGGCATAACTTGCCCAATTCTATCTAAAAATACCATTAGTTTGGAGCATGGATTCGACTCCACACACTTTTAAGGAAAAATTAAACACGTAGTCCTAACTATTTTCATTTATTTACATCAATGAGTCCCAACCCTGACATAATTAATAATTAAAAGAACGTGTAAATGTCAAAATAAAATGGTGTAATGGAGAATGCTCGTACTTGTTGATCCGTGTGTGCATTTTGTACAACTTCTCTACACAATGTCATGCATTCTTGTAAGAAAAAATTACCTAAAATCATGTTGTTTAAGTTTTAATTTCATTAATCAATCATTAACTTTTTATTTTCAAAAATCAGATGATCACATGAATGTAACTGACATGTCGATTACATATTATGTCACAATCAGATATCATACTAAGTTATAATCATTCATCATAACAAGTATCAAACCACTTGATTTTTTAAAATTTCTTATAAGTTTATTAATTTTAAAATTGTTTTCTTAAAATAGTGTTACTATAAATTTTTTCCTATCTGTAATGTTTTAATCCTAAATGTGTGTTTTATGCTAAAAGCCAAACAAAAACTTTCATAAACTTGTTGAAGTTCGAGAAGAGGCCAAATATCATATTTGTGAATACAACTTTTAGGTGAACCACCCTTTTGATCTGTTTGGTTAAGGTTGTTACTTTTTATAATCTATGTAATCAAGTATTATTAGTCAATAATTAATTTCCCTCTTTGATAAATGATCTCACCCATTTTGTTGGTTCTCCTACTTCATCAACTTTGTCCAATATAAAAGGGAAAATTCTCTTTTGCCATGTAATACAAATTTCGTGTTGAAAGACTCGCGTTGTGTCAACTTGATAACATGTCAAGTGAAGTGGATTAAACTGCATTAGATACTTATTAAAAAAAATAAAAATTAAAAAAATTAAAATCTTGTCTAGCGTATGACTTGATCTTTTGTGTCCACTAATCATCACGCCTAGAAGATAAATATACAGGAAGAAAATACCTTGGTATGCAACCCAATAAATGCCTTTAATTGAACCCATAGATTCGATTGCAACACAATCAGTTCATCAAGAATGGCAAAGGTAACAACTGGGAATTCAAAAAACTTCGAGAACCAACATACAATTAGGATGGCTTGTAATACTTTGTGGGTACAAATGGCATTTTCGTGACAAGTCCGTCGTAGGACTTTCCACGAATCACAACCTTAACTTTCGTTCCCGCCTTGTGCTGTCCAGATTTTACGTACCCCATGGCTATGTTCTTCTTTAGGCAGGGGCTAAATCCGCCGCTGGTGACTTCTCCTATGTTTTGCCCTTTATCGTCTTGAACCTCGCTATGACTTCTGGCTGGCGGACCTGAGGAGATAAAACCAACTCGCCTAATTTTTGGGCCCTCTTCGATTTGTTTGAGTATTACTTCAGCACCAAGGAAACCTCCTTGTGCCCTTCGTCTCTTCCCAATGGCCCATGTAAGTCCTGCCTCCACTGGTGTTGTGTGCTGCTCCATGTCGTTGCCATATAAGCACAATCCAGCTTCGAGTCGAAGACTGTCTCGGGCACCTAAACCCGTCAACCGTACCTTACCATCAGATTTCTCCAGAATAGCTTTTGCAAGATCAACGGCATGCTCTGAAGGAACTGAAATTTCAAAGCCATCTTCACCAGTATACCTGAAAGTTCATAAAGTTAACCGAGTAATATTTTTTCACCGGTCACAAAGTTTCAAAGCAGTAGTTGACAGAACTCGACAATATAGTGAACAAGATTTCAGCTCCTTTTCTTTCTAGTATAGTACACTAAGGACTGTAGAGTTAACTTCTGAAAATTGTGCAAGTCTTGAAGAAACACGAGAAGGTATATAAATAACAATCTAATCGACTCTCCCATAATTGTCAGATGTTAAGATCTCATGGTCCCTCTTAATTTTTAAGACATCAATCATCTGAAGAAACAACAAAAGGAAATGCAACATACCCGGTTCTTGTAAGGAAGCAGGACACACCATTGATATCCAAGATGCGAAAGTCGCTGAAGTAAATCTTACTCAAATCATCTTTTGTCAGGTGCTGTAGAACTGGGGCCGCAAGGGGACCCTGCACCAGACATAAGGAAAAGCCGCATAAGCACGAGATCTTAAAGAATAACAAGTTAATTTATTACATTCCTTTTTAATTGAAACAGTTACAACCTTCAACGGAATCTAAAAACAAAGAGAACGCATAAAGGTAGATATGTGATTAACTGACCTGGAGGGCTAGAAGGGACCGCTCATCATGGATGTGCCAAGCGACATCACCACCTTTCGATGTGAATGACTTCATATGTTCCTCAATATGGGCAAGATCTTTATCTCTGCATCCTGCATTAACAACCAGATATATGTGGTCATTTGTCACCTTAGTTATCACCGAATCGTCAATTGCACCTCCCTTCTCATTTGTGAAAACTGTCAAAGTCCCTGTCCCGGGTGCAAGACCAGAAACATCGGCAACCACTAACTTTTCAAGAAATGGTATGCAGTCCTTCCCTTTGAGACTTAAACCACACATATGAGAAACATCGAAAAGGCTACCATTCTCCCTACAGTTTAATGTGGAGTCCATAATTGAGTCCTTGTACTGGATTGGCATGCTCCAGCCAGCAAAAGGCACCATCTTTCCTCCATTGGCGACATGGAAATCATACAGAACTGTCTTCTTCAGATCAGCTTCGGATGCAAAGCATCGACGAGTGATAGTCTTCTTATTAGCCTGAGCTAATTGACGAGTTATTGAATGACCAAGTTGCCACAGTCCCCCTCCCCTCATATTTGTATATATCTGATAAAGGCATCATGTTACGGGGATTCATCAACAAAAGAGCAAAAACAGGCACACACACAAATTTCAGAGACTTGCCCTCATCGTGATACTACCTCAACTTGTCGCCTACTAGATTTTCACTATAAAGAAGAATATTAGAACAACGATCTCACATTTATCTGTGTCCTACCCAATAATTCTTTAGAAAATCCTTAACTTGATAAATGTCACATATGTATAATTGATTCTGGAGCTAAAACAAATCTGGAACCAAGGTTTTGATGGTTATTCGTCTATAAAATTAAATTCATTGAGCAAAATGTCAAGAACCAAACCTCTTTCTAGGTGAAAAATTGTATAAGTAACTTTTAGCATTGGGTTCAATTTATCATTAGAAATTTAGAACATAGAATTGATAGTTCAATATGTACACATTTTCTGCAATCATCATAGACATAAAATCAAAATCTGATCAAATCATGGTAATCAAAATCCGATATTTCTCATATATATATATAAGGATTCTAGTTAGATTTCCCTTCTGCATCATACACAGACACCTCAAAACCAATCAAATTAAATAACATATAGAACCCAATTCAAATCTCATTCTCCAACCCAGATCCTATACTGATTCTTATGAAATTTAATGGAACTAGATCTCTCATACCGTTAACAAAGGAATTATATACAGATTAGCAGAAAAGCCACAAGCTTGATGCAGTTGCGAGCATCTAATGTGAAAATGCTTATATTGTGAAATCCAAACGAGAGATTCAAGAACACTTACTGATTCAAAAGCTAAAAGGGTTACTTTCTCTTGAAAATGGTATTCTTGGAACCTAATTCAGAATCTTTGGCACAGATACATATATTTTCTTAAGTGTTATAGGAGTGAGTATATATATATATGTCATATGTGTAAAAGGTAATATGATATTTAATGGTAAAAATAATATATAACAATGGAAATGTTTGGTGGGATGTAGTGGGTGGAGGAGGTTTTTTCCGCTGAATCGATGCCCATCCTCAGTGAGTGGTGCTGAGATTTTCAGTTACCCAATTCTGTCCTTGTTTGGTAAAGAGGATGACTGAGGTCTGAGGATGCGACTTGGAGACTTATAAAGGATTTTTATTTTCATTTTTGGATCTTATAATGTAGCCAAAAATTTATGTAATAATCTTAAAAATTATTTATTAATTAGTTTGTTAATAAATAGTATTGTGTAATAAACTTTGAAATTATCGAAAATAATTTAGGGCCTGTTCTCTATTTTCAATTTTCAAAAACACTTAAATTAAAACACGTTTAATTACCTATTTTTCATAAACGAATTTTCAAAAACGAGTTTAAAATTTACAAAGAAAACGGAAAACGTTAAAAAAGTCGTTTTGATTTTTTTCAGTTAAAACCAAACCAAACCAAAACTTAATTTTTTATTTTTATTTTGAAAACAATTTTTCAAAATGACAAAAAGAACGCGTTTTCAACAATCTCAAAATGGACACTAAAAACACAAAACCCAAAATGAATTCAAAACTAAAAACTAAAAACTGAAATGCGAAGAGAACAACCCCTAATTTTTCATTTTATGAAACTTTTAGGTCTTGTGCATGCATTTGAATATATTTGAGTTATATACATGGAATGTTGACAATCATTTCTCGTAATAACTAATAACAAAAAAAAAAAAAAAAAAAATTTACAACAACAACTTAGCAAAAATATCTAGTATGTCTTTATGGAAAATAGACTAATGTAAAATGTAGAATATAATATTAAAAACACTATACAAAAAGTGTAGATACGTTAGTCTAGAACCGACTATTAAAAAACCATCACTAACTACCAAGTCATTTTTTCTATCTGGATGCCACGATCATCACTTGTCACACTCTAATGAGAATAGTGTTGCTCCACATGTTGGTATCACATTAAATCTATTATTTTCATATTCGATGTTTGTATTACTTAAATTGGTTTACAAAGCCAACTTGGGTGGTTTACACCATTTTTCAACCAATACTTGGATTTAATGTCAAGAATATATTATTCAACAGCTGACATTAACAAGAATTCCAACAAAGAAACGTATTCATGTCTTAAAATAAGACAAGAAACAGCATATAAACTTGCTTTCTTTTACTTTTTCTTGTTCCAAGTTGTTTTCCTATGCATAAATATACAAGTAAACCAAATTCTCTAAAGCTTCAACATTTTCAGAGGAAATAGAGGAAGTCAACTTCAATTATGGCAAAGAAAAATGTGACTTTGATCACCCAAAGCTCTTATGTAAGCTACGCCCTCCTCCCCACCCCACCCCACCCCCTCTCATTTATTGAGACTTTGTTTCGTCTCAAAAGGTCAATACTTTGCAAGTACAGCCCAAATCGTTAAGCGATGTGCTCCTTTAAGGCTCTGTTCTTATTAAGAGAATTAGCCTAAACCATCTTTCAAGTGACGCAGATTATATCCTTGACATCTTTCACACTAAAAAATAGGTACTATTTTGCAGATTATACTGGATAATGGAGTGGTAAGGCTAACTTTATCAAAACCACAAGGACTATTGACTGGCATAAAATATGGAGGAATGGGTAATCTCCTAGATATCAAGTCAAATGAATTGAATAGAGGGTAAGTTTCAGATCTTTTTATTGCATATTAGAGAAATTAGAATTTTCATTTATAAATTTTATAGCATATTGCATAAAGTGGCTTTACTTGTTCTTGATGCTCAATGGCTATGCCAACATCTAACTGTACTGAAAGACTGCACCTTACTCAATTCCCAAATCCATGCAAAGCCACACTAAATAATAAACACCACCAAAGACGATAAAGAAAATTAGTTCCGATATTACATTACTATGTTCTTATAATGGGTGGAACATGTATACAGGTATTGGGATATCAACTGGAGCTTGCCAGGAGGACAGGACAGATATCAGTTGTATGTATTTTCTGTCATTTTCTGGGAAATAGTTCATAAGTGAATCTAAAAATTTATTATTTCCAATTCAGACTTAGAGGATCTGAGTATAGTGTGATTGCTTTGAGTAATGATAATGTGGAGGTTTCATTTAAGAGTACTTATGATCCTTCAACTCCCGGAACCAAACTGCCACTCACTGTTGACTTGAGGTATACAACTAGCCTTTTCCTCCAAAATTTTCACAAAAAATTGCCAATAAACATAACAGATTGTTATTTTTCAGATACATTGTGAGGAGTGGCATCTCGGGTTTCTACTGCTACGCAATATGTGAGCGTCCTCCTGGATGCCCTGCCTTTGATCTTGCTCAAACAAGAATGGCGTTTAAGTTGCGAAGAGAAAGGTTGAATTCCCTCTTGTATATTGCTTAGCTTAGCTGTAAAAGTGAGTTCCAACTTATTTATTTGAATTATATCTTAGACTATTGAAACAGGTTTCATTACATGGCAATCACGGATGAGAAACAGCGAATAATGCCAATGCCAGAGGATATACTCCCGGATAGGAGCAAACAGCTTATTGTACCTGAATCTGTTCTGCTTATCAATCCAATTAATCCAGACCTCAAAGGAGAGGCAAGTGAAAATTTATTTTATCATGTGCAGACTTATAAGTGCTAAAAATGCATATCCAAGATGATAAGTGTACTTTGTATGAAAATAAAGCAGGTAGATGACAAATACCAGTATTCGATGGATAATAAAGATGGCGGTGTCCATGGATGGATAAGCTCCCACCCTATCATAGGTTTCTGGATCATCTTTCCAAGCCATGAATTTCGCAATGGTGGACCTACTAAGCAAAATCTCACCGCACATACTGGTCCAGCTTGCCTCGCAGTAACCTTTCTCCCTCTTGCTCCCATTCATTAGTATCAAATTTCCCTTCAAATCACTAAATCTAGTACATTGATGTGAAAATGAAAAATAATTCTCGTGGGTTTTCTATGAAGGCATAAAAACACGTAATAACTGAGCTGAAATACTTGAACTTCACAGATGTTCCATGGAACTCATTATATTGGGAATGATATTTTGGCTCACTTTGAAGAAGGTGAAACATGGAGTAAAGTATTCGGCCCCTTCTTTGTATACCTGAATTCGACCACGGATATATCAAAAGCACACTATTTATGGATAGACGCAAAGAATCAGGTACTATTTAACGCAATTTTTCAGCTCTTTCATCCCAATCGTGTTGGCCTGCAACAACATACTATGCATTGCTAATAAAATTTGGGATTGGATATATGAATTATTTTTCTCCATCTGTTCAGCCTATTGCTGAGTCTACTCAAAGATCATCACACATTGATGCATACTTCTTGGGCATCAGTAGTTCGTTATATCAATTTATTAATCCATTTTTTTCTTGGACGATCTTATCCTAGAGGTTATTTGAAGAGTCGTTATGGCCATATGATTTTGTCTCTTCACCATATTATCTTACTTCCAAGGAGCGCGGTTCAGCTGCAGGCCGAATGTTTGTCCAAGACAGGTGACGATTTCATCCCTATTGAAATAAATATTGTTCAGGAAAGAACTAGGTAATGAACTTTATTTTTTTTTTTTTAAATTGTTTTACATTTTTAACTAGCTGCTCATTCAATTTCTTCTCAAATATGTCTAGATTTGTCTCAACTTCCCTAATTCCCTCAAAGTCTGCATACATTGGTCTATCAGGTGCAAGAACTGAAGGATCCTGGCAAACTGAAAGCAAGGTTATAACTTAAAAACAAATAAAAACTTGGAAATTTTACTGTTTGCCGTGTATCACAGTTAGCGTCCATTACTACATACCAACCATGCCTTAAAATTTCCATGCTTGCAGGATTACCAATTTTGGGTACAGACAGATTCAAATGGATATTTTACAATCAAGAATATTGTACCGGGAGTTTATGGCCTTCATGGCTGGGTTCCGGGTTTCATTGGTGATTATTTGGGCAAAGAACTGGTGACCATCTCTGCAGGTAAATGTTACAAAAGGAAAACAAGATTGTTGTAATCATGTATAAACATTTACTGAAAACTCTTGTCAACGTGTATTGAGGATGAACCAATGTAAATCTGTGTTGTTTTGCTTATTTTTCATTTTTCCTCTGTTTATTACTCCTCTTTTAAGAAGCGATTAGAGCAAACTCCCTAATGTTTTAAAGTTCTACAGGAACGCAAACACAATTAGGCAATTTGATCTATGTACCCCCTAGAGATGGTCCAACCATATGGGAGATTGGGTTCCCAGATCGTACTGCCAGTGACTTCTATGTTCCTGATGTGAACCCGATGTATGTCAACAAGTTGTTTCTTAACAGCCCAGAGAAGTAAGCATCATATCCACTTCTTATTACACTTCCAAAGCACATCCATCTTGTTAAACTATGTGAACGTACCTCTTAACTTGAAGGCCAACCACTATAAATCTTGGTGTGTGATTCGATCATTTCAACTTTTATTTTCATTTATTATCACTTCCGTAAGTAGGGATTAGTGCTTAATCCTAACAGATCTATTACGATCATGAAACATACTGTACAGGTACAGACAATACGGACTTTGGGATAGATACACAGACGTATATCCTGAATCAGATCAAGTTTTCACAGTAGGCATCAGTGATCCGAAGAAAGACTGGTTCTTTGCTCATGTCGACAGGTATTTAGGCCAGCTTTTTTCCCTTGGTGAAAAATGCACTTTACGTAACTTATGATACTTTCAGGAGAAATGCAGATAACAAGTATGTTCCTACAACCTGGGAAATCAAGTTTAACTTAAAATCAGTAATTGGAGGAATTTATAAGTTGAGATTGGCCATTGCATCAGCTAACCGTACTGACTTACAGGTACCATTTCTGGGATCTGTTCTTGATATAGACGTCATGACCAAGCTGGCTTTTAACCAAAGTGAAAATCGAGAAGGACAGAAATAATGTGAACACAAAGATTTTATGTTTATACTCATTTGATGATAGTATTCCTTTGTTGCAGGTGCATGTGAACCAGATGGATATCAAACACCTAGTATTCCAAGTACTGAATTTAGGTGCAGATAATGCAGTTTGTCGACACGGTATACATGGACTCTATCGACTTTTCAGTGTCAATATCTACTCATCGTTGTTTTTCGAAGGAGACAATTGCATTTTTCTTAACCAGGCCAGGGGTGGAGATGCACTTTGTGGTGTTCTTTATGATTATGTAAGGCTTGAAGCTCCAATGCCTTCAGAGGTTTCTCAAGAGCAACTCCTACAACTTTTAAATAAGTAACATAACTCTTACAAACATGAGACTTCTTAAGTTCATATGGATAAGTTTATGATATATCTCAATATTTGAATTTAAAATTTATTATTTACCAATTGATTGATGTGCCATGTCCTTGGTGTTAAGCACTGATCCTTAGTATATCATGTTTCATTATTAACTACGAATGGTTAACAATTGAGTTTTCACATTATACTATTGGTGATACAGTCATGTTCGTCTACATTACTTTCATATATTTGTGTACTTCTTGAACATGTTCAGTATGCCAGTACTGATAATTTAAGGTCATTTAATAGAGTAATTGGCAAAAAATCATTTGCTCGTATTGTACAAATCGTCTCCATCGTTTCAATTTTGATACTTTCATTCTCATATCCATCAAGTGTGCAAATCATTCCTGCCATCCTATTCTGTCAATTTCTTCCGTTAAGTACTTGTCGTGTGTGAGTCACTTGTTTAAAATATCCAAGGGCATTCTGGTCGGAACACTTCATTTTGTAATTTTGGACACCATTTTGTACCTGTAGTACAACTCTAAAATATTTCATGCTTTACAATGGATTTTACTTCTAAAAACATGCGATTGAATTTATCTTTCATACATCCACGTACAAAATTTGCACAAGAATCACGGACAACAAAAAATAAAAATAAAAACTTTGATTCAACACTGCCCGCGGACCGTTCAAAATTTCCAGGGAACTGTTCAACCATATAGGATTAGATTACTTAAAGGAAAATTGCATATCTAAGAGAATAATTACGACCAATTTCAAAATTAAAAAAACAGTGTTTAAAACTTCAAAAATCAGATGTTATTAAATTTTATTTATGAAATAATTAATTAAATATATCAATGTCACAATTCTATACAATTTGGTCACAAATAAAAAACAAGTATAGTAAATTATTTCTCAATCACAAATCAAAAATTTTATAGGCCACAATTTATTCATCGGTCACAAAAAATAAAAATAAAATTATAGGTCATAATTTATTTATCGATAACAAATTATCAAATTAATTGGTCATAAGTTATTTCTTGATCACACCTTAATAAATTGTGAATCACAATTACGTTTTTTAGGTCACATTTTTTATTGATCACAAATTAACTAATTTATTTGTCAAAAGCAACCAAATAATTGATCACGAACACCCCCACCCTACCTACGACTACTGCCACGACCATCGCTACGACCACTACCAACATCACCACCATACACCACAACAACAACAAACACGCAACAACCACCACAACACAACATAACGCAACACAAAAACTTCACCACCACAAACCATAGCCACCACCAGCTACATCGACATCGACACTAACAACCACACCACACCGTACCACAATCACCAACCATACCACCACACACAGCACCCACAACCCCACAAACACCACAACAAACTGCAAAATCATCACCAAAACACCGCACCATGTGAACCCATCGTTGTCTGAACCCATCGTCTTCGATGCCAGGTATAATTAGAGCCACCACTGCTGCGTCGTGTTGCAGGAGATAACTTTGTCCCTCTCAGAGCTTCGAACATGGGTATTGTTGACCCCAAAAAATGAACTCAACAGAATTCCACCACGTCCCCTCCACGTGGAC
>CAIGRQ010271717.1:0-11767 GCA_903798375.1 Fraxinus sp. D2006-0159 | reverse complement strand
TTAATATTAATTGTAAAGATTTAGAGCTTGTTTGGTAGAGATTTTTTGGAGGAAGAATTGATTTTGAATAGTGATATGATGGGAAATGTGTGGTTGAAAAAGAAAAAAAAATGATTGATGTGATGAAAAATATTATTTTATTGAAGAATGTATGGTTGAAAAATGAGAATTGATTTACTGTAGAATTTGAGAATCCTAACCAAACATGCCCTAAATTCTTGCACGATCCACATCCTCCAATTTTACGAAGCTAGTTTTTCTTCTTTGGTCGATGCTTAAAATTTTTTAAGCGATGCGTGTTTTCAAAAAAGGTTAATCTATTTGTACATAATGGATTACTCCCTCACACATAATACACGGGACCCACGTGTATTTGAAAATCCCGACAATGTGGTCCTCATCTTCATTGTGAGTAGTAGACTAGTAGGTAAAAAAATTCGGTACATGTAGTATGATCTAAACAAAATATTGAATTTGAATACCTATTTTTTATTTTTGAAGGTTGAGGAGCAGGGGTGCAATTTTCACCATTTACCTTGCATCGGATACCTGTAATTCAAATTCATTTGAAGGCGACGAGACCCGTGTAGAATTGCAGTAAATTATAATTGGAGCTCAGATTTTAAATTTTTAAAATTTCTTGTATTCTCTCTCTCACGAGGTCCCAAACTTTTTAATAAATTCAACACAAGTGTGATGTCATAACATAATATCGTATTTTCTCTGACAGTCCTTTTGACTTCATCAAACGTCATTTATGGGCTTTAAATTTTTTTTTTTTTATTTTTTTTTTCCGTACTTTGTGAGTCTATACTATCTTCATGTGCATCTTTGTGTTTGTATTTATTGCTTTATTTAAATGTAAGATGTACTAAAGAGATTTTGTGAGAGTGAAATGTTGAAAAAGACCCTTATTTATTTACATGAAGATAAGTTTGCTTTCGTTTTTATATAGACTAGTCAGAATTGAAGCGCATTATTTTGAAATGCTCTATAAGTATTGTAAAAGTAATATTTGTAATCAATTTGTCGAGAGGATTTGATAAGTCTAAAACGAACTAAATATTTAGGATAAAAATTAAAAGTAGAAAATTGTAATATCGAAACTCAATTTCTACGATTCAAAAATTTTTTAGATGGTGAAATACTACAAATGAACAACTTTTTTTATATTACATTTGCTATATAAGAATTAATTGATAATACATAAATTTAAACATACGTTAAAATTCCTAAATACATTAATAGAAATAAATTTATTTATAATAATTTTAGATTCATTTAAATTAAAATTCATTGAAATCTAGATTAATATAAATGTTAATTAATTGAGAATTAATAACACGAATGAAGATTTTGAAAAATAAAAAGTAAGGTATTATTGAAATAATTAAATGGTAGTAAAATTAAAATCGTTCAAAAAATGATTCTCACTTGATGTAATATATATATACATTTTTTCTAATATATTCATACATTAAATAATCGTTTAAATATGAGTAATTCATATTTGTCGATAATAATGCATATTAAAAATTTAACTATACATTGAAAGTGATTTATAATTTGAAATTTGAAATTATTATAAATATAAAAAATGAAGTAATAGATAAATGAATAATAATTGTGGATCCACGAAATATGTAAATCGTACTTTGACATTTGAGAGGCCTACTTTTCGCTTCAGCATGTAAATCGTGATTTATAAAAATTGAAAAGGATCGATTTAGGCCCCGTTTGGTACCGATTAAAATCCAATTAAAATTAAAAATATGATTGTTATTGGGTCCCACTCATCTAATAAAAGTCAACAATAACGACTAATTTTTCAATTTTAATCCGATTTTAATCCCTATCACACGGGCCTTAATCTGAAACCCAATCAAATCATCATGTCCAGGAAATTGATTGCTTTTATAGGCATGATTTTAATATTCCTGCTATCTAATCTAATAATTAATAAAAAACTTAACATATTAGCAGAATTACGTTACTTAGTCAATGTATGGTGTACATTAAAATTTTTATTTTCATTTTTTTACTTATTTTTAACTATATATTTTTCAGTAAAATAATATTTTTCATCACATGAATAAATTTTATTTCTTTTTTAACCATACATTCTCCATCAACCTACTATGTCAGAATACATTCTTCCAAAATAATGTGATTCATACACACCCTTAAATTATCATCCATTTAGATTAGCACGTTGCACATTTCTTCTTAGTTGTTTGAAGCTCGAAGTGAATACTTCGAAGTACCCTATGAGCCACAACTTGGATGTGATTTAAAAGGTCGAGAAGTGAATGATACCTAATTTATCTTTATTAGACAGATGAGATTCATCATTGATATCTTCTTCGACTTTCTCTTTATGATGATATTGTGATGATGCAATTTCATCAAATATTTTCTCAATGACAATTTGTTGCTCCTTTGTATACACCGAATGTAGCACGATGAAGAATTTTTACCTATTTTAAATTATGTAATGTCATTAATAAATATACATATAACACTTTTTAAAATAGATGTTCTACGAATTAAAAACATCCGATAATTAATTAATTATTATGTAAAGGATCGTAATCATAAGAGAGGTTAGACTATACTCGAAAACAAAAGACAGAAAATAAGAAAAGGGTTCATCGAGAAAAAAAAGGAAAAAATAATAAATAATAAATAATAAAAAAGAAAGGAGGGGATTAAAATTAGATTTTTAGTAGATCGTGATAGAAATTTTTGAAATCTGTGATTGAAAAGTCGTCGAAAAATGTGGTTAATATTGATTATTTGACTTTGACTTGAATTAAAATAAAAAGGACGAAACGTGGGCACAATGAAAATTCACAAAAATGGAGGGACCTCTAATGAACACAACCGGGCCCCACTAATCCTAAATTTGGGGAAGGGATAAAATTTTTCTGCGGAAAATCGCTTTAATTCATTGCACCAAAAAATCGGATTTCTATCTTATTACCCCCTCATTTTCCCGCGTTGGAGAGAAAAGAAATTTTTCTATTTTTCTCAAATTCTTCTACAGGTAAAAACAAAATCATTGGAATTTTGTACGCATTCTACTGAATATGACTTCAATAGTTTGAGCTCTGATTTTCGTTTTAATATTTACGTCACTTGCAGGAGGAGCTGTGAGTAGGTTCAGTTTGTGATATCATTTCAATTTCAAGTACCATGTTTTTTTTTTTTTTTTCCTGGCTTGTTTATCGTTTAATTATTGTTTGTTTTTTTTTTGAGTAATTTGTTATGCTCTGTTTGGTTTGTGTTGATTTTTAGGGTTTTGATTTGCTTCAGCTTTGGGGCTTACTTACTCTATGGGGATTTTGTTCGAACTGGTTTTATTGTGATGTTTTTAGTTGAGTGGTTTGGAGATTTGCGGTACTTTTATCTGTAAATGGTCTTGTCCTTTTGATTTGAGTTTTTATGAAATGTTTATGGCTTTTCATTCCTACTTGACGAAGTTCTTATTTGGGATATTTGCTTTTACTAGGTAAATAGCTTTGTTTTCATTTGGTTCTATTCATATGAACGTTGACAAGTGGTGTGGTGAGAAAATGTAGGTATATCGTACTGGAAAGTGGAAAGACAGTAATTTACAGTTGCTTGATGACGAAATAGT
The DNA here is from genome assembly GCA_903798375.1 of Fraxinus sp. D2006-0159. Taxonomy (NCBI): domain Eukaryota; kingdom Viridiplantae; phylum Streptophyta; class Magnoliopsida; order Lamiales; family Oleaceae; genus Fraxinus; species Fraxinus sp. D2006-0159. Next base: position 8,127 of record CAIGRQ010271717.1, on the reverse strand, counting down.
TATAATTTGCTTTATCATTTTCTTCTTCATTTGACCCTGCTTTTTGCAATTATATATGATTACTTATACATATATGTAAATTAAGATCAAGCTTTTGCAGCTCAAGCAAAAACAAGGAAAAAGAATATAGAACAGAAAATAAAAGGAAAAAAAGACGTTCAGTATAAGTATTAGGTTTTGTCTTGGGTTTTAATTTTTTAAATATCGCGTTGAAACTGTGTGTATATTTCATGAATGTGCTTTCTGTTTTATGTTTGCTTCATAAAATGTCATTACCGATTCACACTGCTGGAGCTAGTTTATTTTTTAAGATTTGACTGTAATTTGGTTTCCAAGATGCTCTTCACGATGTTTTAGTTTTTAATTCCGTGGCATGCTGAGTTCATGGTTGCAATTTTAGTCTGGAAAACGATAATGCCTTTTTCTGCATGTTCCCACGATGAGACTCAAATTGTATTGTATGAAGCATTATACTAGTTGACTGGGACATCTGGTTTCAACTTTGGCGTTGTTATTTCTTTATCAGGAAACAAACTCTCCTGAAGAATAAAGAAATAATCCCCCAACAGAGATCTTCTTGCCTAAATGAGAGATGCAGACCAAGAAGAAAGTTACTGGAAGAAATTCTCAAGATCTTGCTAGTCCAAGGGTTTCAAGACACCAAAAGAAGTTATCTGAAGACGTGCAAGTGCAAGCAAAGAAAGTTACAGAGCTGATCACCTCTTCTGCTAGAAAGAAAAAAATTGGTAAGTAGGTAGCTTGATCCAATTATTCAGGTTATCTGCTTGAAATAGTCATTTGCTGTCGTCAAGCACAAGAAGCTGATCCACCTTTTTTTATGAAACTTAGATATCAAACTAAAGGGGTGTTCATGGCTCCCTTTCTCTTTGTTTACACCACTGAAATCAGTTTTTGTTGACCTTGGTGTTATTTTAGTTAGAAATCAATTTTTGCTGTGATTCCATTGATTTCCTTTGAGCTTCTCCGTAGAATTCCCTCAACTTCTCTCAGACATAGATCATCTATTAAGATTTCAAAAGGTTTCCATTTGTTTATGTAACTCAGCATTATCGTGTATTCACGAGTGGACTGACATATTTTTGTGTTCCTCTTAGTTGGCATTCTTCCAGAGAACATTGAGGATTCTGTTGCTGAAACCAATTTGAATACAAGATTCAGATTGGTGGAGGGTGATGATCCAAATGTGTGTTTAAGCAGCGACACAACCCATGGTCTTGACGATGCCTTTGTAATTAATAAGGTGACTATATGAGTTACATTTTCTATAGTTCTTTCATCATTTTTCACTTGCAAATGTCCAATTTTCCTTCCATATTATTATGCATTGTTATCATTTATGTGCATTTGTGCTACTTCCATCAAAGATCATTTTGAAATGTATTCGTGTTAGAACTTTTTAAAATTAGAATATTTGAATTTTGTTTTGGGTTAGCTAGTATTCTTATGTGATATCTTGTCATATTTTAGGAGCATGATCGTGGAACTACTCATTGTGCGGGTGAAACTATATTTTCTCCTAGCTTTCATATTACAAGAAATTTTGGAGGTGAAATTTCAAGTGAAGGTACTCAATAAGTTTGATGCTTATTTTTTTGCTATTTTGCTTACTCCTGTTTAGGGTCATGTTCTCAAATATATATATTTTCCATTTCTTCTGCCAGAAGACGTCTTCAAATTCTTTCAGCATGGAGATCAACATATTTGGGACTATGGCAATGAGAACTTGAATATCAGTTGCCCTGGTATGAGAATAAAATATCAACGGCTCAATGTAAATCCACATAAGCTTTCAGTTATTTCTTTCAATCCTAATGCTGGGGCTGCTGCTTTTTATGCAAAATTTAGGTGGTGGCAACCTAGCAAAGGAAGTTCCAGCTATACATCTTTCCATGAAAAATTCAAACCTGAAATGTGTTGAACATGAAAATCAAGATCATATGGCAACTGATGTTTGTCTAGAGGATGAGGAAGTTGAAGAATTTGATGATTTTGATCCATTTTTTTTCATAAAGAATTTGCCAGAGTTGTCATCAGTTGTTCCTATATATCGGCCTGTACTATTACCAAAACAAACGAGAAGCTGCCCATCAACAACTCTTGTTCTAGACTTGGATGGTAAGCATGCTTTAATCATATATTATTTATTAGTATTCCAACATATTGCTGAATAGTGACTTAACAAATAATTTTTCTATATTATTCAAAACTGCTAGTCCTGTTTATGCTTAAATTTCTAGTAAAAAAGGAATATTGCTAAAATAGCAGAATGGATAATTTTAATACTTAAAACTAATCATTTTGGATAGAAATTAGAAAATAAGTAAGAACAAAATAAACACTATTTTATTTTATGCTTAAAAGTACGTATTTTGACGTGCTTCCATTGCCAATTCCATCATAATCTCCAACATATCTGCTTGTGTATGCTTTTATAAATAAAATATGTGAAGGATTAAAGGGAAGTTCATTGACAATTACTTTCCAGGGCTTTGCCATTTTTTAAGTATGTATCATACAGGCATCAAGGTCATCAACAAACCTTGTTTGTACGCGTGGCATTCGCTGAAACTTCATTATTCTATTTGGCAGAGACCTTGGTGCACTCCACACTTCAACCTTGTGATGATGCAGATTTCACTTTCTCTGTTAATTTTAACTCGAAAGATCATACAATATATGTGCGGCTCCGCCCTTATTTGAGGTATTTCATGGACAAGGTATCCTGTCTCTTTGAGATTATTATATTTACTGCCAGTCAAAGCATTTATGCTGAGCCACTTCTGAAAGTGTTAGACCCAAAGAGAAAAATATTTCGGCATCGTGTGTACCGTGAATCCTGTGTGCATCTTGATGATAATTACCTCAAAGATCTTTCCATTCTAGGTCGTGATTTGGCACGCGTTGTTATGATTGATAACTCTCCTCAGGTAATTTTAACTTTCATTCAGATATGAGTTGTGATGCTGTACTTCCATTGCATGGAGTTTACTGTTTTCCTTTTTCTTGTCCCGAGGATAGATTTTTTTGTTTTTGTTTTAGTGTTTTGTGTGTTCAATGAAGCTTTTAATCTTCTCGTTGTGAAAAGAGATTCTCAGTTATAAGCTATTTTTGGACTAGTGATGTTGACCATTAAAATTTCCATATTTGCTTGATAACTATAATGAAGTTTGAAAATCCATCTTTTAGCATAATCTTATTCTTGTCTTGTGTAATCTTCTGCCTTTGATAGTTAATGTGGTACAAGAGTTCTTTTATCATGTAAAACTCAAGAAAAGATATTAAGGCATCAATCTTCTGAAAAACTTGTCACTTGCATTGCCTTCTGTCAAAGTAAGAAGAAACCTTAAAATTAGCTCATTAGCTGATTAACATTGACCATGGTTTTGGTTTTCAGGCATTTGGTTTCCAGGTGGATAATGGAATACCGATAGAAAGCTGGTTTGATGACCGTACTGATACAGAATTGTTGTCTTTACTTCCATTTTTGGAAAGTTTAGTTGGTGTAGAAGATGTAAGGCCTGTTATTGCCAAGAAATTCAACCTTCGAGAGAGAATAGCTGCAGCAGTTTGTCCTTTAGGCTACAACCGTGGAGACACTTTTGAAAGATGAGCAGCTCAGTGCACGATGCATTCCATGACACCACACAAAAGGATTGCCTGGACTTTATTAGCATTGCTTCACATTGCCATACTCTTGGTTGAGAGTGAGTAGAAAGAACTTGGGGTCAAAAGTGGAAAGTTAAGAAGATTTAACAAATTCAGCAGTAATTTTGTGTGATCTTAAGATTTGAGACTTTATACTCGTGAGTTCTTACATGCATCTGATTTTATCTGTAGACTGAGGTCAGCTAGGTTCCTGGAGTCCTAGTGTTCCTAGGCGACAATAATTTGGTTGATACTGCATCAATCTTTTGATTTGAACACAAGAAGTATTTACTCTTTCGTGCTGCTTATAATATTTCGAATTTCTCTTGAATTTAGGTCTGTTTAAGCCCCATAAGTATGGGTTGGGAACGAACCTATAAGCCGCACAATGTGTGGGACCCATAAATAGTATGTGGGTCCCATACCTGGAGTTTATAAGCTCCCTGAAAACGTGGTGTCTCATTCTAGATAGAGAAGTCGAAGATGTAATAAAAGCATTAATCTTGGTGGATCACGTATCATTCAAAAGAAGAAAACTCCTCTTTAATTTTTCGAAACTAGTTTATAAATGATCATTTTCAATTTATTTCCCATCCAAACTTTTGGTTTTCATCTTTGGTATACTTTTTGGTGTACTTATTTTATTTTTGTGGGTTTTATTCGTATAGAGATGATAGTTAAAAATAATAATCATAATGAAATGTGTAATTGAAAAATTGCAAGAAAAGTCTTTTAGTAATGCATCTAGTGGGTGTAGTCGTGTACTGTCGTCTCAATTTGTCTCAATTTTAGTGTAATTGATCATACTTTCGAATTAACTAGTTGGTAGAGAGCATTGTTCCTTGGGATTGGAATTGGGCTTTTTTCCATGAGTTGTGTTAGAGGTACACAAGTCTCTATATAAGGGTGTCCATAATGGATACCCGACGCCTCCTATTGGAGGGAGTGTCGGCCCCACTAGCCCTTCCTCCAATAGGGGGCGCCGGGTGTCCATTATGAATATCCTTATGTAGATGCTTAAGTACTTCTAGCATTATTCTTTTTTCATAGGTTAGGTGGAAGGTGGTGTAAAGGATTACTTGTTAGCAAGCGTCTCAAGTTGTTATTCTCCCCTCGAAGATCAATTTTTATGCAGTACTCATCCATCCAACCGATCTTTTTAAAAAAAAAAACACCTCTCGTTAGGCACGCAAGTATTGCAATGATTTTTACAAGGTCAAACCAAGACTTTAGGACAAAACGATAGTTGCATTAAATTTACACTGTCCAGCCATTCGTACCTGATTTTTCAGATGAGACATCAATGGCCATTGATTTTTAAACCAATGCCTCAGATTTTTGCAGAACCCTTATCCTTCAAAAAAATCTTTTATTTTCAAAAGTCGTTAAAACTCATCTTTATTTTTATACGTGTCACGTTGGCACATGCGTTGCACGAATTTTGTATTTTTATTAGTGTAGAAATTGTAAATATTAAAAAAATAGTAGTTTAAGATTTATTGAATTATTCAAGAATCTTCGAGCATATTATTGCCTCGCTAATGCTCCATCGTGATTATTTCAAAATCCATCTCCTTGCCAAGCCCTAAATCCACCTCCATGTGAAGCCATAGCTTGTACTTACTTTTAACAAATAACTTTTTTAAAATATCACTTTCCATGAAATCTATTCTCAAAAAATCTCTACAAAATAGGGGTCAAGTTTATTAATTCCCGTACACTTGATTTAAATTTCTTGCAAAATTTAAAAATTGAATTCAGAAGAAAGAGATGAACACTAAAGAACAAATCAAGGACGTTTGATTAGTAATTTTTAAAATTTTGTAAAATATTCAAAAGTATATCTAAAGCAACCGAAATTGCTTAAAAATTGTCACAGGATCAAAGATAGACTATGTTCAAAAGCTCTTTCCAATGCTAGCTAACAAAAAACACGATTAGGTTGACATTATGAAAAAAAAAATAAAAAATCTAGAGCTTCGTCTAGATTCAGAGCTATGTTAGACGGAATGACATAATATCTAAAATTAGAAGCTTTGTTAAACTCAATGACATGACAGAATTAATATTTTCTTTTCTAATTTAGATTTATATTCATATTCAGATGTTATTTGAAAAAAAAAAAGAATGACATGTAAATGGCAATCCACAAAATTCATTTATTTAATATTTTGATCATAATATTGACCTAGTTAAAATCATATACACCCCCTCTGTTATATTATATAGTTGATAGTGCAAATCTGAGTAGATTATGGTTTAATTTGGTATGGATGTAGATTTGAAAAGAAATTTATTACGATGAATAAACTTGACTAACCACATTATTCATTATAGAAGCACGAAATTTGTAGAATACAAAAATTTCATATTCACTACAACACAAACCAACTGCTCAAATTCATTATAACATCACTGTAGAATAACAAGAAACTCGAATTCTGAAACTGAATCAACATTACCATAATAGAAACAGACGAAGTTGAATTAGAAATTACATTTACCATGATCCGAAGTTTCAATTACAACAAATGTTATTCATAACAAATTCGTCAAAATAAATCAAACTATAAAAAAATGGAGATGGATATCTCGTGATGTGTATAAAATGGCATAACATTGGAGGATATTAGTGAAAACTAGTATCTCAAGAGGGAGGATGGACAGTAATATGCAGGGGGGAAAATGGAGATGGATATATTTGGAGGACTCAAGCAACGAAAACTGCGAGAATGAACAGTAACATCTTATTGGTTACTTTTGCATCTACAATAGACAAGAAATTGTCTTTTTTAATATAGTGGATATACTTATAAATAAAAAAAATATTCGACCTTTTGAAATATTAATAGAGTATTAATCCGCATGACAAAAAAGTGTTCGTCATTGATAAGTTCGAGACCGAATGCAAGACGTTGCAAGTTCTTGTTGACAGGGTCGTGGAATTATTTTAGATAAAAAATGTTATATTATTATAAGGATAATCAGTATATAACGTCCTTATCTTTCACTATTACTGTGAAAAATGTAATTACTTTTTTTTTTTTTTTGTGTATTTTAACATTTCATTTTGCAAAAAATTATTGTCATCAATTTTCTCAATTAAAAGTTATGAATTGATGAATATATCCTTCTATTTAAATAAAACAAAAAGAAAAAGAAAGAACTAATTGCAACTATAGTCCCACTTTTTTTTAAAAAGTACAAAGAGTCTGAAATAAATTAGTAAAAGGGTAATTAGCACATAATATCCTTACCTATTACTATTATTAAGAAAACGTTTATACCTTTCATTTTTTTTTTGGTATTTTTACCCATAATTACACATTTGATTGCGCAAACCATTTTTTCTATCCATTTTCATCTAAATTCTTGATAAAAGCTGTAAAATGATGAATATACCCTCCTGTGTAATATGAAAAAATAAAAATAAAAAATTAATTGCAACCATAATCCCAAGATTTTTAAAAAAGTATAAACGAATCCCAAATGAATTATTAAAAAATTATAAATTATTTTTTTTTAAAAAAATGCAAATGAGTCCCAAATATATTATTAAAAATTAGAAATTAAAAAATATAAACAGTGCAAACCAGTCCCAATTAAATTATTAAAAAAATTAATTTTCATTTTTTATTTAAATATGAGTGTATATTTGTCATTTCACGCTTTTTTATTAAGAAATTGAATGAAAATTGATAGAAATGATGATTAGCACAATTAAATGCGTAATTAAAAGTGAAAATACCAAGAATGAAAGATATGGATGTTTTTCACAATAATAGTGAAATGTATGAGCATTATGGGTTGATTACCCTTTTAATAATTTATTTGGGACTCGTTTGTAATTTTTTTTAAAAAAAAATTGAGACTATGATTGCAATTAGTTCTTTCTTTTTCTTTTAGTTAAATAGAAGAGTATATTCGTTCTTTCATAGCTTTTAATTGAGAAAATAGACGATAATGATATTTTGCTCAAAGAAATGTAAAAAAATGGGTGAAAATGTCATAAAATAAAATATAGAAACGTTATGTGTTGATTATCCATTTTTATAATAAATTTAACACGTTCGAAGATTTGTCGAATACAAACCCCACTCTATATAGATTAGGCATGCGTGCATCTAGCCCATTTTAGTAGAGGGGAAGTTTTTTTGTTTGCATCCATTAGTTTGTAAATGGATTCGGTGCTTGTTCATGTACCTTTATCACTGATTGATTATTTAAAGCTCTTAGTTAGTGATGTTGTTTCCTTTTTTACGATGAAGTTTATCTTTGATCTTTCCTTGTCTTACTAGCCGATCTTGATCCTTATTATTGTGAATTCAATATCACAAGTGACAAGTTCTGTCGTGCACAATTTTCTCATGGACAAGACTCTTAAGGCCACTTTTAAATCGGGTTAATTTCAAAAATGGTCACTGAAATTACTTGAAAATTTTAAAACGGTCACTGAAGTTT
>CAIGRQ010271592.1:0-10755 GCA_903798375.1 Fraxinus sp. D2006-0159 | reverse complement strand
CCCCGAACCCCCGTAACCCCCCACCTCTTCAACTTTGAACCCCTCTACTTCGACGAGCTGGCTCCTCCCTAATCTCGCCCCCACTCAATAAAATTCCTGGGTCCGCCCCTGCCACCCCTAGTGCAAATTTCTTGTTATTAAGTTCTATCTTTGGAGTAAATTAAATGAAAATTGTAAAAGTGATATTTTAATTCTCGTTTTGCCTATATACGTACAAGACCATAAATTTAGACATGAGATATAAATATTTTTCTTTAAATTTGAATTAAAATCATATTTTTATTCAGAAATTTGCACTTGAGGTGGTCAAGCTTTTATATCCACGTGTTTTGGTCCTTTAAGTTTGAGTTAAAATCATAATTATCATTCAATAACCGTTTGTGAAACAAATTAAAATCTCGGTGATCGTTTCTACAAGTTTTAAACTTTAATGACCGTTTTGTAATTTTTAGATAAGTTCAGTGATCGTTTGTGAAATTAACCCGTTACGTGTAATAATGAGATTTGATAGCTCAATTTTTAGGAGAGAGAGAGATAAAGAAATATGAGAGATAATAGATTATTATATCACGGTATTCTATTATCATGAGGATAAATAATATTAATATTTTCTAAATAATATGTATTTAATTATTGATTATTTTTTAAGTTTATTTGTACTTGAGTCATGAGAATAATTTTTCTATTTTTTTTTTGTTTCATTTTTATTTATTTAAAGAGGACAGTCTGTTTGAGCTCCATTTTTTGTCCAAAATACATTTTAGAATATTATTTTGTTGGAAAATGTATGATTAAAAGATAAATAATTTTTTTAAATTTACGTGTGATATTATTTTATTAAATAATGTATAATTATAAATAAGAGAAACAAAATATTTTGAAAATAATGAGTACCAAATAAGGGCTAAATATGTCGGATGATTACAGTGGAAAGAATAACTAGTTTTGTTATATATGGTGTGTTTGATGGATACTATTGAGAAAATAATGTATTTTAAACAGTGATATGATGGAAAATATGTGGGTTAAAAAGTAAGGAAAAGTTATTGATGTGATAAAAATATTATTTTATTGAAAAATGTGTGTCAAACAGGGACATAATTGAAATATTGATTGTTATGACTAAAACTGATTGTGGTAATTTTGTATCAACTCAAAAGGAAAAATTAGCAAGCGTTATAAACTAAAGTGAAAATGAGAGAAGTAAATAAGCCCCCGTTTGATACACATTAAAATTTTTATTATCATTATTCTATTCATTTTTAACCACACATTCTTCAATAAAATAATATTTTTCATCACATCAATACCTTTTTCTTCCTTTTCAACCACACATTCTCTATCAATCTACTATTCCAGAATACATTCTTCCAAAATAATGTGGCTCAAACACACCTTTATTAAGTGTGTATTTTATTGAAAATCAAATTTTCATATTTATAGGGAAAGATTATGGATACAAATTACAATGGTAATAATGTGTAGGTTGTAGAGATACAATTGTCATTCACTAATAAATTTACCATTTAAAACAATATCCCTTAAATGACACGTTACAAAACATCTGCCTCGTTGAAACGTTGCTTGACAAAAATCAGATGGGACCAAAATGCCAACAAATAAAAAATAGTACAAATAATTTGGAATAATAAACTGTTATCTAGTTAGAACCCTGTCAATAAACTCAGTGGGACAAAACTTGATCGAAGGAAAAAGAATACAGTTGCTTCCCCTGATTTCAATTTCTGTATCAAGCGATCCATGTATTGTATGTCAATGTCTTCAAAAAACCTCGGTGAGACAAAATTTGATAGCATTAACATTAGTAACATGATTCAAAAAATAGCTATCGTTGATATGTTCGGGAGTTTCATACATATCATGATATTAGTTTGATAGTAAGTGCTTTTTAGGTTATGAATATTCATTATACAAAAAAATATGTCTCGTTAAAACTTTATTAAGAAAAACCTCATAGGAAAAAGAATACATTTATTCTTTTGAATACACAACAAATGTTGTCTCATTAAAAATCTTGCCAAAAAAATCTAATAGGACAAAACTTTGGTAAATGGAAAAAGAGTACAACGCAGTTTTATTCCTCTATTTGAGATAAGGTTTTAAAACTATGCATTTTTTCTCACAATTCTTTACTTTTTATTTCATGCAATATGGTGGATTAATTGCATTATCAAATAATTCGATGAAGAAATTAGGCTATGAGCATAAGTCGATTATAACGGGAGTACTGTGATATTGGCATGATGCATAATAAGATTCCTTAAGCAGACATAAGAAGTATTTTGTTCTCAATTAAATTAATTGGAAGCATTTAACAAGCAATAATTTTAAATCATTTATCGACATCTCAATTAAAACTTATTGAAAAGTTGAGATTAAGGGTCGCCAGTATTAACAAGACGCACCGTCTTGATTGTATAATATGAAAATTATGCTTACAATTTAAAATTCGATCGATAATTTCACAAACTCCGAATTGCGAACACCATCTAGTATTTTTATAGAATCTATTATATACAAATAATATGTAGATGGTCAACGTGGAGGGTGACGGGGGCCTATATATCATCCTAGTTAATTTTCAGAAATATAGAGAATCTAGTCCCTAATTAAGCTAGTGATGTTTGAGGATGAATTTCCGATAAAGAGAACAAATAACATATATGAATCTATCGAATGAAGAATCTTCTGGTTCTTCATTGAATGCCNGTGACGGGGGCCTATATATCATCCTAGTTAATTTTCAGAAATATAGAGAATCTAGTCCCTAATTAAGCTAGTGATGTTTGAGGATGAATTTCCGATAAAGAGAACAAATAACATATATGAATCTATCGAATGAAGAATCTTCTGGTTCTTCATTGAATGCCCATTTGAATTTTTAATTTCGCATCATTATTGATTCGTGGTGGTCCAACTAGTCATACCAATCAAATTGAACTTATGGTTCAATATAAGACATAATTCAATTATTTAATTTCGAATAATACGATTAAACATTATATAATCATATAATAATCAATATCCACGTGATATGAGTCATATGTTGTCTTTCAAGGGTGAACACGAATTTATAAATTTTGCATGATATATTATTTGAAATATGTGCTACTTCGAGAGCACGTTATAGTTTATTATCGCTTCTTCAAGAGTAACATATCAATATTTTTCTAGAATATTGAAAACTATAATTCGTCTTCTTCAAGAGCAAATAATGTAATTTATGTTAGATTTTATTTAATTATATTCTTTGGGAGCACGTAAAATCTAAATTATATGTCAATACATAGATACGTATGCATAATAATGAACAAGCAAAGAAATAGAGTAATTTAATTCTTGATTTTAATGAGAAATCGATTAATATTCTTTTAAAATATTGAAATTGTAATATCTTACTCTTTTGGAGCAATTAATATTCTTTTAGAATATTATCAATATTGTGTTATTTCAAAAACAACAACAAATTATTTGTAATAGACAGATCTATGATTAATATTTTTCTGAAATATTAATAATTATATCGTGCTTATTCAAAGCAACAAAGTTTACAAGTTTAAAATTAATTGTTAAGCAATACTATAATATTTTTTTTTTTTTTTTTCTGAAATGTTGATTTAGATTTGTGTATATTTTATTGAGAATCAAAGTTTCATATTTACGGGAAATGATTATGGATTTGTGGTAATAATTTTTTGAATTACAGGGATACAATTGTCATTCATTAATAAACTTACCATTTACAACAGTAAAATAAATTGTTGGAATATAGTGAATTGATAAAGTATAAACTTACCATTCACTAGAAGTGTTTAATGTTTTGGTCAAGTATTACGTAAAGTGAATTAACTAGGTCGCTGTCCATGTTTATAAGGATCCAATCATGAGCTTGCCGTCCTTTGTCCCATCAAACTAAAGTACTGATTTCGATCTGTGCACTACTACCATGTTTGAAGATATGTAATTAGATGTTGAGTTTGAATGGTCGACCATCATTTCACCACAAGACATAGCTGCAACTTAGGTTATGATTGTATGTTGTTTAGGCAATCATTATTCTTTTGATTAGTGGATGGTGAGGTGTTGACGTCGAATGTGACACTTGTCTTTTTAGAAGTGATTGTTTGGAATGATTTGATGTCACTGGAAAACACATTTTTTATAGGATTAATGATAATGTGTATTGATGTTGGCGGACTCATGTCGAACTCAATAAATGAGCTTCTAGTCCGACCTCATGTTTTGACTAGAGGATTATTACTTCTAATATCCTTCCGATCCTTTTTAAGGTGGGCTTGAGTTTTTCATGCTCAAAACACCATCACCGATGATGGATTATGCTATAAAACAAAATGTAGATGATATATTTCTCACGTTTCATAAGAATTGGAAGATTTCCCTTTAATAAAAGATTTAAGAGTTTTTGAGCGAGTTCAGTCGTGCTTAAAATCTAATTAAATTGAAAATATGGTTGTTATTGGGTCTCACTCGTTTAATAAAAGTCAACAATAACGGCTAGTTTTTCAATTTTAATCCGATTTTAATTTTTACCGAACACACAATTTATTTAGGGTGATTAGCACATAACGTCCCCACATTTCACTATTATTGTGGAAAACACTGTTACATTTCAATTTTTTTTTTTTGGTATTTTCATCATTTTTTTCACATTTCATTGCGCAAAAGATAATTTTCATCTATTTTCTCAATTAAAAATTGTGAAATGACGAATATACATTTTTCTTCAAATAAAACAAAAAGAAAAAGAAAAAATTAATTCCAATCATTGTCCCAATTTTTTTAAAAAGTGCAAATGAATCCCAAATAAATTATTAAAAATGGAATTAGTACATAATATCCCTATCTTTCACTGTTATTGCGAAAAAGTCCATATCTTTTATTATTTTTGGCATTTTAACCTTTAATTACACTTTTGATTGTGCAAACCATCATTTCCATCAATTTTTGTCCAATTTCTCAATAAGTAACTATGAAATAATGGATATATCATTCTTTTTAAATAAAAAATATTTTTCTATTTTCTAATTCTTTAATAATTTATTTGGGACTCGTTTGCACTTAAAAAAATTTTAATAATTTATTTGAAATTTGTTTGCACTTTTTTAAAAATTTGAGACTATGGTTGCAATTAATTCTTTAGCTTTTTTTATTTAAATATAATGGTATATTCGTCATTTCACAACTTTTATTGAAAAATTGGATAGAAATGACGGTTCACATAATCAAACGTGTAACTAAAGGTAAAAATGCCAAAAAAATGTGTTGACTTTTTTGCAATAATAGTGAAAGATATAGACATTATGTGCTTATTACTATTTTAATAATTTATTTGAAACTCATTTGCGTTTTTCAAAAAAAAAAAAGGATTATAGTTACAATTAGTTTATTTTTTCATTTTGTTCTATTTAAATAGAATGTTATATTCGTTATTTCACAATTTTTAATTGAGAATATAGATAAAAATGACCTTTTGAGTAATGAAATGTGAAAATAAGGGCGAAAATGTAAAAAAATGAAAGGTAACGACGTTTTCCACAATAACAGTGAAATGTGATGACGTCATGTGCTAATTACCTTTTTTATTCACAAAAAAAAATTTGGTAAGTAAAAATAAAATATGAAAGTTGAGTAGTAGTAACTAAGAAGAGAATAATTATTAGTGTATATAAAATTGAGTAATGTTATTTATTCCCAGTGGGATTACAAATATAGTCTATGCTGCTCTAAATGATAGGTGAAATTAAATGACTTATCATTTAATGTCACATTAATGTCGCATAGACTGTGTTTGTAATCCCGGTGGGAATGAATAATATTACTCCATAAAATTTGGTATGTACATGTAGCATGTCCCAAAGAGAATAATTCATTGGTAATTGAAAAATTAAAAAAATGAGTGAATATCACAGAACATCCATACCTTTCAATGTCATTGTGCAAAACGTCCACACCTTTCATTTTTTTTTATCATTTTTTCAATAAAATGACAATTTTACCCTCATATTCAAATAAAACAAAAAGAAAACGATGAATAACCAATTGCAACTATAGCCCTAAAGTTTTTAAAAAGTTATAAGAAATCATAAATTCTCTACCGCCACCACTTTCACAACCTACCAAGCTGCCACTTTTAGATCCATAGAGCACCACATTTCGGCCACCACGCCCACGGATTCCACCACCACTATTCTCGCTTTACTCCCCTACACAAATTTGAAGATTGGAGCACTTATGACCCATCAATTTTGGTCAGACAGCTCTCTTAGTGCATAGCGCCTGTGGAGAGTTTTAGACCAGAAATTGAAACGATTGAGGGATAATTAGTTTAATTAGATTCATACTCGTTGTCGTTCGGGTTTGTTGATGGTTCGATTGATGCCAATTTGGGGATTTAGTATTGTGAGGCCATGTATAGGTTCATCGAGGTGAGAGTAACCGTCGGTGGTAGTGCGCGACCGTGGGTGGCGCCAAAAGTTGGGTTGCCGTAAAGGGTTGTATACGGCAACTTGGTATTTTATGCTGCAAATGTGACTGTTTTCGACAGATTTTGTGACCATTACTGTGGGAGAGGATGTTGCGGAGAGTGAAGCGAAGCTAGTAGTGGTGGAGTCCGACTGGCGTGGTGGTCAAAAGGTGGTGCCATGTGGATCTATAGGTGGCGGCTTGGTGGGGTTGTGAAAGAGTTGGTGGTGGAGAACTTATGACTTATCTTTTAGGATTATGGTTACAATTAATTTTTTTTCTTTTTGTTTCATTTGAATAGGAGGGTAAGATAGTCATTTTATTGGGAAAATGGTTGAAAATGACATTTCGTGCAATGAAAGGTGGAATATAGGAGTGAAAATGCTAAAAAATAAAAGTTATGGACGTTTTGTACAATGACATCAAAATATAAGGACGTTTTGTGCTATTTACCCATTAAAAAATAGGGGCGAGGACGATGCCTATATATAGTGCCCTTCTGAGTGTTTTTCTGTCCCTCTACCTCTCACACTTTACCTTCAGGCTCCAGTGTAAGGCTATTTTCTCGAGCTTCGTGTTCAACTGAAAATCAATTACTGTGTAAGTGCATTATTTTCCCCCATCCAAATTTTTGCGACACAATCTATATTCATGTGTATATATATCAAAAATTATGTAAAGATAACAATGTCAGTTTGTGTTTTTCTATTTTTACGAAGATTCAAGATTAATGTGTTTCTGATGAATTAGATCCCAATTCCCACCTTATGATTTAACTTTCCATTAATTGATATCTTTTTTAAACATAAATTTGGTATATATGAGTTCTTATCAACGGCCCATGTGAATATTTGGAAAATCTGCATATCGTCCAAAAGAGGTAGATTTTTTAATTTATTTTGTGTTGAATATGTATGATCTCTGTGGACCTCGTAAATCGTAATGTTTTGCTACAATTTGATCCAATGCCTGTAATCCGGTGTAGTGCTCTAAATCTTGATGCTTGTGACTCTGAGATCAGGGGATTGGATTTTTATTTTCTGTAATTCGTAGATCTCGGAATATAGTATTGTTTTTTTTTTCTTTTTCTTTTTTGTTGCTTAACTTGCGATATGAATGTCCTTTCAGATCTCTTCTCGATATGGCAAATCATAAACCGCAGAATATCCTGATTACTGGAGCTGCTGGTTTCATAGCATCCCATGTTGCAAACAGGCTAATTCGCAATTACTCCGAGTACAGCATTATTGTTCTTGACAAACTGGATTACTGTTCGAATTTGAAAAACCTTGATGCCTCGCGATCATCCCCAAATTTCAAATTCGTGAAGGGAGATATATGTAGTGCCGACCTCGTCAATTATTTACTTGATACAGAGTCCGTTGACACAATTATGCACTTTGCAGCACAAACTCATGTTGACAACTCATTTGGTAACAGCTTTGAGTTTATTAAGAATAATGTTTACGGGACTTGTGTCCTTCTTGAAGCTTGCAAAAATTTTGGTCAAGTTAGGAGATTCATCCACGTCAGTACAGACGAGGTCTATGGCGAAACAGATGAGAATGCTGTCGTGGGAAATGATGAGAATTCACAGCTTCTCCCAACAAACCCCTATTCCGCATCCAAAGCTGGGGCTGAAATGCTTGTCTTGGCATATGGACGATCATATGATCTACCTGTGATAATCACAAGAGCGAACAATGTTTATGGGACACATCAATTTCCTGAAAAGTTAATTCCTAAATTTATTCTATTAGCAATGAAAGGAAAGCACCTTCCAATTCATGGTGATGGGTCCAATAATAGAAGTTACCTCTACTGTGAAGACGTTGCAGAGGCTTTTGATATCATACTCCACAGGGGTGAAGTAGGTCATGTTTACAACATAGGGACTGGTGAGGAAAGGAGAGTTGTTGATGTTGCCAGGGATATTTGCCGGATATTTTCATTGGATCCGGATGCTGTGATACAGTGTGTAGAGAACAGGCCCTTTAATGACCAAAGATATTTCTTGGATGCTCAAAAGCTGAAAAATTTGGGATGGTCGGAGCGTACTTCATGGGAGGATGGTCTAAGGTTAACTGCTGAGTGGTATATGAGAAATCCTGACTGGTGGGGAGATGTTTCTGGGGCATTGCTCCCTCATCCAAGAATGCTATCTATGCCTGGAATTGAGAAAGAGAAGAACTTTGGTGTTGGAGCTCTTGAGTCGTCCTATGTGCTAAATGATTGTGGCCAAGATGGTCAGGATCGAATAGCCATGGATCATAAAAAATCCATCACTGCACATAAAAACCGTCTCTGACATTCGCTATTTATGATAGAACTCGTGATGGTCTTTCTGGAAAATCTGTGAGAAATAAGTGGTATATGGGGTGCTTTCTTCAGCAGTTTCAGTATTTGTACATTTCGGAAACTCGTTGTCTTGATGGCACTGGAAAGACTCAAGTTATTTTTTTCACAGATGATTCTGCTTTTGAATTGAACTAGGGTGGCAGTGCCTATGGCAGCACCAACCGTTCATGATCTGTTAACCAACTTATTGCCAAAATAAAATTGACAAGGTTCAGCTACCAAGTTAGTGCTAGTCGAATATCTCCAGAAAGTCGAATAAAGAGTTTACACAAGTTGGTAGTATACTCCAAAAGTAGATAGAAAATGAACATAGCTATTGATCATCCTTATCGAATGTAATTATATTTATTGGTGAACAAAAGCTAGTGTAGTCGATTGCTTGTCCACCGTTAGAAATGATTTTTTGAACTTGTTTCCATGTCTTGTATATTGTTTCTTCCATTAGACTTGGCTCCATATGTTCTTTATTTAACTTTCCTTCTAACTTCGAGTGCTGAAAATTATGTCAAAATCCTTAGGTCTCGACTCGCCTTTGAGTCTATTATCTATTTAGTGTTATTTGTGTTATAACATCTCCAAGAGATCGTTTATTTATAGAGAGCATATTTAAATTTATAGAGTCAAAATTTTTATACATTTTTTAACTCCTACAAGCTCTCTATTTTGGTATTTCACTTTACTTTTCTCAAGAAACATTTACTGATTTCTTTTCATAATTTATTTAACATAATTTTTTACGTGTCAATTAATTAATCAATTTAAATGTGGTTTGAATAATTTAAGAAGTGGACTATTGAAATATGTGATTTATTAAATGCAATCTTTGCACAATATGTATCTATTTGGTGGAGATAAAAATCAGATTTTTAATTTTGATAAAAGTTGATGAAATGTGTAGATTTCCCTTGTAACTTACAAGGAATTACGGGTGCTACAATTGCAGCACTTTTATGGTTCTTTTTTTTTTTTTTTGCCATCTTTCACCGTAAAAAAATGACAAGTGTCCCTTGGCAATGTTTTCCATGCACACAACACTACTTTAAAATTAATTGTTGATTTTAATTTTGATAAAAAATTAAATTTTAATTCCTGTCAAATATGGGTTAAGAATAGAGAGTGATTTGACTCTCTAGATTTTGAAAGTCAAACCCACTCTCTATTTTAAAAAGTGCAAATGCGCTTTATTTTGAAAGTAGTTTTCTAAAAATTATCTTATTTAATTAAGTGAGTTTTGTTTAGTTAATAGGAAAATTAGAAACTATATTTAACAAAATAACAAAGTAATATTTTCAATCATTTCTTATGTGTAAAGAATAATGAATAATAATTAAAAAAAAAAAAATAGAAAAAGGGGGTCGAAACTGGTCTGTGCCCTGGGGTTTAACTTGAGATCAAATTTCTAAGGACACTGACACAGTGCATGGTAAGCACACAATTGAAGGTTTTGCGCTGCTCCTTTTTTCCCGTCGTAGTCGTATTTCTCTTTGGTCATTCTCTCCTCTCTCTGTCTCTCGTATACGAACACATTTAATGTCTTAAACTATTGACAATCTGTATTGTTTGTTAAACCCTAATTAATCAGGCGATAATCGTAAAGGTACTGCTGTATTCTTGTCTTTTATATGCGTGAATTCTACATATGTAACATATCAGTGTTTGTTTACGTATTCATTATGCCCTCTTTAAGTTTAGCCCTTTGATAATTTATTTTTCTGGCGTGTGTGTATTCCAGATAGAGAAGGATCTGTGTATATTCTGACGTTATTTATTTATTTTTTTAATATCGTGGCAAATGGTAATGGTTTTTCAGGCGACAAAGAAGTTTACTTTCAAGTTGCTGAATTTACAGGTGTAGACTTGAAATCTCGTGATTGAAATGGGTTTTACTCGAGG